>JAKOGI010002219.1:0-27500 GCA_029747015.1 Carnegiea gigantea
TTCGCTCATAATCAAATTGAAACAATTGCTTAAATTAGCCACTGTAACAAGTAACAACAGAATCAAATAATAGAATTATTAGGCTATGAATTACCTGCGGATCCAAGGGATCTCCCTCACGCGAAACAATATACTGTAAGGTGATAACTACATTAGAAGCTGCCAAAATGGGGTCCACCGAGTGGTGTGGATTAGCTGCGTGGCCTCCCTTTCCATGGATCACCGCCTGAAAGAAGCCACTTCCTGCCAGCAAAGGCCCCGCTCTTGTGGAAACTTGACCCACTGGCAACCCAGAAGAGACATGCAATCCAAATATGGCCTCAACATTCTCCAGTGCTCCATCTTCAATCATCTTCTTGGCGCCAGCATATCCTTCCTCCCCAGGTTGGAAAACCAGAACAACTGTTCCCTGGGAGTTTACACAAAAATCTACTCACGGGAGCTTTGTATGAGTAGAACAACTTTGAGGAGTTATTTGTGTGCTTATGAGCCCTTACTGGAAACATTAATGATTTCTAATTGCACCTAAATCCCTGATACAACAATAACAACAATGACCCATTGTGAATCTCATATTGGCGACGATAGTCGGAGTTCAATATTCACACAATCTTATCCTAACTAACTATATTATTATCTAACATTTCCAAGAAACAAATATTGCAGAAAAATTTGCAATCTTTTCAGCAAAGTTTGAGTGGCAAACAGAAAGAGCTTCCCCTCAAAAAAGAAAAAAAACATCCTCCCTGAGTTATCGATTTGCAGACTCATGAAAAACAGTTCTGTAAAGTGTTCAACCTGGCAGTCTAATGTTCTTTTCAGTGCAGTTGTATGCCCACAATTGGCTTGCTTGCTATAATTTGTGAACGAGGTGCAATTTAAACCACATATAAAAAATGCATTAAAAAGAGAACAGAAGGTCATAGATATCTCCTTTGTGGCAAATGTGGCATAGACCTAACTGCAAAGTGCTTCTTGTGATTCGACAGGTGGTAATTATAGGTTTTTCATGGAGTGATTAGCTTAGTTTTGGCCCTTCTTTAACACATGCTGAAGCCTCCCGCAGAGGGTATTCTCGATGGAGGAGTTAAACACAGATTCATCAACAGGATAAAGAATGAGCCAGAACATTTGGTAATTACTGGGTTGTCCAGTCAGAAGAATTCAGCAGCAACTAATATCATGGGTGATGAATTTACAGGACTTGAAGCTCTTCAAGGGTGGAAGAAAACCTCACTAAAGTCAAGTAAACTAGAAGCGAACCTGCAACTCGTTCTGGTGCTCTTGGAGGATCCTTGCTGCACCTAGCAGCATAGCAACATGAGCATCATGTCCACAAGCATGCATTTTTCCAGTTACTCTGCTCTTGTGTTCCCACTCAACCATTTCCTGCAAAATCATCTGCAGTAGTAAGCAACCTTCATAATTTTTCCTCAATTCCAAAAAAACTGAAGAAGCATCCCTCAAGCAACAATTACAACTTGCCAAATCAAGTACATTCCAATGCAAATTGTACCATTTCTACAAGGATTTCTAAATCAATATGACGAATATAAATGGCTGTATATCAAATATGTTATGCCAAATGGCAAACCAAGACCCCAAGTACATATGTGCAACAACAATAGCAGCTGCACTAGTGACAAACTGACAACAACCACCATATGGCCATCCCACCCCCCCCCAACCCACACAAGAAAAGGGGGGCAAATGTTCAGTATGGAACCCACCTAGGAATTATGTTTTCGTGAAATCCAAATGTAAACTTATAAAGAGGCTGTTCCCAAAAGGACCCATCAATTAGATATTGTTGAACTTTATTTTGGAAAAAAAGGGGGAAATTTAACAGCAATTAAAAACCACTGGAAAAGATAAACGCAAGCTAGGCATGAATATATAGACAATAAAATGTAAACAGTGCACGTATGCCAGTGCAAGAGAGCGTCCACTTACTCCAGAAAGTACCAATCAATAATATTCATGAATGAAAGACGTCCCTTAAATCTCCTTTCTCTAAAATTTACAAAACACTCAACTTTCTACTCAGATCAAAATGTACCAAAAGAATCCCCACTACTGGGAATCAAAGCAACTGTCGATTGCTTAGACCTCACATAAGCACACATGCACAGGAGAAGGAACAACCCTTCCTGACACAAAGTGGAAAACCACAATCCAGAACACACAAGCAAATCAATCCAACATAATGAAAAAAAAAAAAAGAATAAAAGATTCCCAGCATCTACATATGTACGTGAAATCAAACACTCACCAAATGCAAATCCAATACAGTTTACACCAAATTCAAATCACATTAAGCAAATAATTTCCCGATCAATATGTTGAACAACCATAAACCATCATCAGTGAAGAACATCAATTAATAATCAAAATGCCCAAAACCCATGACCCAAAATCTAAAAGGCACACAACAAACCAAAAAGATTCAGCAATACTTGAATAGGAAGAGCATCCATATCTGCCCTCAAAGCAACAAACGGAGGCTTTCCAGTTCCAATGAAGCCCAGAACACCAGTAACAGCAGGTGGGTATTTGTAAGGAATCCCCAATTTGTCCAATTTCTCCCTAATAACCCTACTGGTCTCAAATTCCTCAAACCCAAGTTCTGAGTTTTCATGCAATTTCCTCCTTATGCCCACCATCCAGTCAGATAATTCACACTTCTGGGTTTGATTGAGGAAGTATTTGGGTATCTCTTCAAGCTCATATGACCTAAAAGAACAGTTAGAAAGAGAGTGTCTTGGGAGGAGGAGTTGGAAACACAGAAAAATAGAGACCCAAGTCCAACTGAAGAAACCCATGATTTTGATTTCAGCAATTGGGTAGTCAGAGTAGTTTTACTGTTTGATAGAATCGAAACTAGATGATCTTTTTGCTGCGCAGCCAGTTATGATTTGAGAATTAAGGTCGGTACTGCAACTGAATAGCTTATGGCTACTTTCTGCACTTCTTCTTCAAATGGAGGGTCGGTCATCTTCCCACGCTCAGAAAGTTGTGGCCTTGTGGATCGGGTACTTAACTCATCATCTTCAAAGTTCAAATGCTATATTTAAATTAATTTATTTTTTAAACGACAGAATTTTAATATCAATTACTCTAATCAAAATTAAATTTATCAGTGAGGGTTTTTTCCCCTTAATAATACTAATTGTATATTATATACATAGTATGTGGTAGATTTAAAGCAAACACTCTCAAATATTTTTCCAAATTAATATAAAACGAGGACATATGATTGAAGTAAAATATAATGAATGAAGATTGTTTATGGCATGACTTTTTAAGAAAATATATCACAATAAGAACATGCATTAAGGAGAATAATTTTACCAATCAAAAATGCTTAAAGCTGGCTTGGGTTCTTGTGTTGTGAAAATTGAAATCAATTTGGTACTTTGGTGGTAATCTGGATGTAGTATTATCTTGTGCATATAAGATTTGTAAATTTCAACGTATTGTGTCCATCGTCTCTATTTCATATTTATGTTCAAAAGAGAGGAAAAAATAATAATATTAGTCACTTCGATATTATTAGTTACCAAATTATTAACGATAAATCTAATTAATATTCTTCTTCATAACTATTAGAAGCAATAGCATTTTTCGAGACATGGGGATTTCAATATTATGTGAACATAAAAGTATTGGAAAGATAATATTCTCCTAATATATTGTCCTCAATATAGAATTAAAAATCTCATTGTCATATCTAAGTGATTTCTACATGTCCCTACTCTTCTAATGGAGAGTTGCCATATCACAAATCTAAGTGATCTTCTTCTTTATAACTATCAGACAAATATGTCATATAATGGCAAGCAAATCTAAGTTACATTTTTCTTCATAATTATTCGATGAATATTTCTATTCTTATTTTTAAAATGATATCAATTAACTATGGCGTTTAAAAAATAAAACTATTGATTAGTTATTTTAAAAACTTGTGAGAGTAATGTGTGTTAAAATAATAGAAACATTTGTTTTGTTATACATATACATATTCAAGTTCAACGAGTCAAGTACGATTTAAAAATGATGACTTAAATGATGAGATCACAAAAGAACCTCAACAATAAAAGAGGTACTATAATAATATGTGATAATTGGGTAGTTATCAACATAGTATTGGTTTTGTTGGCAAGGAGATATAACAAAGCGAAGATCCCTTGGGTTTGCAAAGTGATGCGCTTCACTCTCACAACTTCTAACCACTTTTTTCATCGTACAATAGTCAAAAGATGATCTAAAGCTATTGCACCTGTCTACCAAGATTGAGATCTCAATAAGCAAGCCTCCCTTACCTTGTAAGCTTTGAACAAGGACTAAATTATTCGTCCAAATTTCCATTTCCCTCTATCTCCTTTGCACCGCTAACAATACGGCCTTTTCTAATTCAATCGTTTTTGCTGTTAAAGTAGATTGGTTAAGTAATGGCTCTTACTCCTATGCAAGCTTTACATTATTGTATAATGCCACTGCGCCATGTCTAGCTAGGCAGCATGTTGAACTCCACGCCCCATCCAACTATATATTAAGATGAGAATCCAAGTCAAGATGACATAACACAACCGTTCTATCTCCAATCTCCTTTCTGGTGTTTGTATAAATGTTGAAGCTAAGCAAATTAGTAATCGTTGAGGATTTATGAATATATTACATACTCCTTGAAATTCAACCATCATCATAGTAGGGGTAATCTGTAACAATTGGAAACACGCTTCATTTGTGCATATCCAGATGCTCCAAATGACAGTGATTATGGTAATCACCCCTTGTTTGTGTGTTTGACCTCTAATATTCATGAGCAACACCCAATCACATAGTCAACGAGTCCAAAGTATGTGCAAGTTTATATCTACTTTGATGCCTAATGGAGATGCCTACCATGGTCGTTTGATAAGGCACAATTATGAATAGATGATGCATTAATTCCTCATCATCTGGGTAGAATGGGCATGTCTAATATTACTCAGTCTATCTCACCCTTCAATTGCATCCTAACGGCAATACATTATGAAATGCTTTCTAGAAAACAAGGTTCCATTGTGTAGGAATCTTTAGGGCCTATAAAATTTTCCACATCTTTATGAATTTGACGTCTCAATTAGGCTTATCTTCGGAAGTGGGCTAGAAATAGCTTGACTTTACAGTGTAATACTTTGTCGTTCCCAATGCCCAATATATCTTGCAAAGGTGGTCGCACTACTTGCAAAGAATAAAAATAGTCAATTCAAATGAAAGTAAATTCCTTACCGTAAAGACATCCCAGTCTGTTCGCCCTATACCTAATAAGTAATAGACCCTCTAGCCCAATGTGCTAAATGCACGTTAAGGTGCAGCTGGAGCATTGCCTGAGAACACCACTTATCTTCTAAGATCCTCATGTTTTGACTATTGCGTATTTTCCATCGGAGAACTTCTCTAAACTTACTAGCCATTTTTGTTAGGCCTGCTCTACCCCATGATGGATTTTTCTCATCACACGCATTAATAGGCAGCATCAATAGGAGAAGAAATGTCATACTTGCTTCCATATATTTGTGAGATTAACAGATCTATTCTTTTGTGTATATGCCTAATGTGTTTTGTGAAGAGCTCATCATTTGACTATGGCACATCTTGTACTCCCAACCATGTTGGCTGCTAAGGCACCTAGAAGATTTCCTTCTTTACCTAATGCATAGACTTCTCTCATCAAGAATTCGACCAGAAGAAGTTCAAAATAAGAGAATTGATATCTTGAAGTATTTGATCCAGCAACTAAAAAAGGGAGAGTACATGGAAACATATTGCCCCGAGTAGGGGGTGTAACCCAGCCAAGCTTTGTCAAACCGAGCCCAAGCCAAGCTCTGACAAGTCAAATTTTCAACGAGTCAACCCCGAGCATTCACGGTGAATTTTTTAATTTTATAATTCAAATGTTTACGCCACTTAAGTAGAAATTTATTGAAAAATTCCTTACTTTAAAATACTACAACCCCAATGAAAAACATATGAAATATAAGCTTTAATATTGAACTATGGACATCTAAAATAACACATATTGTATGTGTACCAATGAAATATAGGCTATTCCCCATCCAAAATACCTAAATGAGCTCGATTGAAACGAGTCGAGCAAAGTCAAACCTAGCTAGGCTCGGGCTCGACTTGACAGGTTATATGATCAAGCTTGAGCCTGAGCCGAGCCAAACTTTGGTTAGATTGAGCTCGACCTAAGCTTTAAAAGAGTCGAACCCGAGGGCTCACTGACCCGACTTAGTTCTACTATAGCCCTAGCCCCGAGAACATTGTAAATAAAAAATGTTAGGGAAGGAAACTTGGTTTTCCAACCTTGTAGCTTCCATTGTATCTTTTCTAGCAAGAATATGAACAATTCACTTTTTGACCATCCAAACACTACCAGAGCCTAGGAATTTTAGAAAGGAGTCCCCAACATTCATGTTAAATTTTTTATATCAATTGGGCGATACAAAGAGTCATGTATATAAGCTCAAATGAGGTTCTAACTCAAAACCAATTGATTATGGGTAGAGTAGCTCGTAAGCTTATATACATGCTCAAACCCTTTAATTTCATCAATGTGGGACAATGCCCACTGTCATATTCTTTGAATTTTGTCAATGTGGGACAATAACCACTTTCATACTCCAACACGCCCTCTCACATGTTGGCTATTAATGAGACCCAACACGTGCACACAATTCTAATCAAACGGGAATGGTGGCAAATCAAAATCGAGCAACTCGTTCTAATACCATGTTAAATTTTTTATATCAATTGGGCCATATATAAAGAGTCATGTACATAAGTTTATTCTTTGAATTTTATCAATATGGGATAATACCCATTTTTATACTCCAATAATTCATGCCAAGCACCCTTCAAATGAGATCTTTATCTTCCTCCCCAGTGTGAGGGGAAGCCAACAAAAATTACTTAGCTGTATTAATGATCTCCCTTGAGATATAAGGCATAAAAATTTTCAATAATGCTTTTGAGCATGGAGCACTGAGCGTAGTTGATCACTATTTAAAAAAAAGACTAAGTCATCCGCAAAAAACAAATAATCGATAAGCGGTGCCTCCCGTGTGAGTTTGATTGCAACACATTCCCCTTGTTCTTATACTTGTTGCAATTGATTCGACCGCTCTTCCATAACAGAGTAAAGATGTACAATAAGAGGAGATATCCCTGACGGATACCCATGGACGGCCGAAAAGCTGGAGATGGCATGCCGTTGATTAAGACAGAGTAAATCACAATAGTGGTATGCTCCATAATGAATGAGCTCCAGATCTTCGGGAACTCAACTTGCCGCAACACAACCTCAATAAAATCCAATTCTAAATTATCATAGGCCTTATTAAGTCAATTTTGACAGCTACCAAGGAAACTTCCTGCCGCTTACTCTTTATGAAGTTAAGAAGCTTATGAATGAGTAAGCAATTATCACTTGTAAGTCGTAACTCTTCCCGACACAAAAGAACTTTGATATATGCCAATTAAAGAGGGCATAATATTCTCTAGCTTATTGGTCAGACACTTGGAGACACCTTTGTAAATAACATCACATAAACTAATTGGCCAGAACGGGTAAAAATAGTGGAGGTTAGGTTGCTTAAGGAATAAAGGATATAAAGGTATGGTTTATTTGCTTCAAAAATATGCCATGAGTGTAAGGTTTCTAAGATAACATTAGTGACATCTGAGCCAAAAAGTTTCGACAATTTTGAAAGAATATGGCAGGAATACCATCTAGCCTGGGAGATTTAAGTCGTTCATGTCCCCAAAAAAAAAAAAGTTCACGAACTTCATCTATAGTGAAAGGCCGAGAAAGCTAATGGATATCTTGTGGAGATAGACATTTACAAAAAGAAGAGACTAAACTTATTACCTGTTGATGACATGATGGGGATGGCCAGGGTCAGTTTCGTTTGTAGATTTCTTGAAAAAATGACAATGCCAACTTAGTAAGTGCCTTCTGATTAGAATCAAATAGTCAACCCGATCATAACAACTTCTTGCGTGATTAGAAATAGTGTTCATGGGTATAATTGAAAAAGAGTTTAATCATATTATCTCTATACACATTCCTATTTCACCTTGCTTCATTGTTCCTAATAGAAAGCAAGGTCTCGAGTAGCTTGGACAATATCATCTCTTGCTTGAAAATGATCTGATACTACCTAAGTTAAAATGCCCTTTCTTGTAATAGATGCTCAATACCTTTAACATGTTGGAATAAGCCTTCCCACAATCTTAGGGGAACATGCTTCCTATCCAAGCACCACTTCTTGTAGAACTTTTTGCTTCACTTCAACTTTTGGATAATGTGGAACATGAAAGAGCTATGTGCGTCACTGCGCTACTCATGCTATACTCCAACCCTAAATTCTTCCTTAACGAACTCCATGCATCCAATTAGTACTGTTTGCCTCGCATAACGATCCTACACAAGTAATATAATCAAAGTGTGGTTCGAGCTTATAATAAGGAGGTTGCACAAAGTATAGAGGAAACCAAGAAATGGAGTATCCAAGAGACCCGAAGACACTCACTATTTAACAAAGTCCCCTTAGCTCACATTATGGCACTGTGCTCTAGTTTGCTAGATTGAAACTCAACTTGCTTAAAATCACCAATTAGATACGCCAGTTGATCAAGAGGAACCAAAAGATTTTGCATTGTTGTCTACACACTAGGTCGATACCAAACTAACATGGAAAAGTATGAAGTTTTTACAACATATAGTGTAAAAACCCATTTGTTAATACTCATTTAATTATCTTGATTATTTTAATTTCTCATTGATCATATGATTATAAATTTATAATGATAGTAAGAGCAATTAGCTATGAAAATTTAGTCATTTTAAAATACAAATTTGAATTACATAGCTCATGTAACTAGAACTTATAAAGTGTATCTAAGTACATATAGTCACTTGAATTTATAGTTACACATGGATACACACTTACACATAAATAAAATTGTTTTTTTGATTCAAAAATTTGGTCGATTTGCTTGTTAAATAAGGAAAGAAAATAAAGTAAACAAAATAAATAAATACCACCAGTAGTAAGCAAATGAAATTTAAACATTTGTGTGGCTAACAAATTAGGGCATGTGATAAAAACTTTATAAGTTAAACATGAATTAAATTTTGAAAAGACACAAGTCAAAAAAATAAAAATAAAAATAAAAATATGGGCATGTCGTCCCAAGCAGTGAAGGAAAAAGAAGAGGCAGAGGGTCTTCTTTTAAATCTCAACTTTCCTTTCATTTTCCTTATTTCCCCCTCCACCATGATAGCCATCGTCTGCCATAGTGATAGCCACCGTCGGCCACTGTGATAGCCATCGCCTCAGTCCACTCTTACCAGCCACTACTGCAGACCACCGCCTTTCTTCTCTTCCTATCCTCTTCCTCCATTTTGGGACAACAACAACATGGGATGTGGCACCGAACGCCACCCCTACGCCAGATAAGGAGTCATTTGAGCAATGGGAAGAGTAATGAGTAATAGAATTCTGGGTCCTCTAAGTGAGGTTGGTACAAATAAGAGTTGTGAGTAGGTGTTGAAGATGCTTAATTGAGAACTTTGAATTTTAGAAGTTAACCTAGTGGTGATGCATAAATATATTTCATTGAAATGATGTTGATAATTGACAAATTGAAGGATCAGATAAGGAGTCATTTGAGTAATGGGTAATAGAATTTTATAACTTCATAAGAAAATTAGAGTTTAGGAGGAGTTATGGATTATGGATGATTGAATTGGTGGTTGTTCAAAGACTATGAAATTAAACCTTCTTATTGTCATAAATTAGTGGTTATGTAAATACGAGGGACATGGTATGATGAAATAATGAAGGATGAAATAGACAATCCTATATGCTAATAGGAACATAGAAATTATATTAACTTTGATTCTCAAGTTACCATGAGCTGACCATCTTAGGTTTGAAAATTTTATTAAGAATTGTAAAAGCGAAGTAAGGAGGAGTTAGTATGGGATTTACATTTTCTTAAAGAATCTACCAAGTATAGGTGGGAAGCTAACGAAATACATAGGGGATTATGTTAATTTATTGGGTTAAGAGCATATACATATGACAAAAGGGAGTTCAAGAAATGAATTGACTAAGTAGATTAGGGCATAAGAGTGGAGATTTAGCCAAAGACCATAGATTTGGAGAGATGGTAACAAGAATTATAGGTAAACATATATTTGTATAATGAAAAGGGATTCCATTCAAGAAGCGGATAAAGTAAATATAACATATTCATATAAGCCATTAGTCTTAATATAAGAAACAAAAGGGAAAGGAGAAAAGTTTATAAAAAATGATCATTTATAAGGGACCAATAAGAAAGGATCAAAGTTTACTTGAATTTTATAAGATAAAATCATTTCATTAGCAATGCATCAAGACTCATAAGATTTTATTAAATCCAGACACTGAAGTGATGACGTACAAAAAGAAGCATTAAAGGTCAAAATTTAAATAGAAACAATTAATTACTAAAGGTTCACTATTACTTATAACCTTATGATACAAGGAAAAAAAAAAACTTCTACTCCATTCATGAAGCATGCGCAACAGTTTTATCATGTATTGACCATCCCAAGGCCATGTGTTGCAATGTTCTTAAGTTTGTTAATCCGAACACCCCATGACAAACTCATTAATTACTAAAGGTTCACTATTACCAATTAATGATTAATGATCACCGTTCAATGCCGAGTGCCAAATGGTCCATCCGAATCTAGGAGTCAGGTGGAGATCTTCAAACTCATGAATTGTAGTGACTTACTGGTTCATTATTCGGGTCCTAAGAGTGGATAATAAATAATGATTTACCTTGACTAACTATAAAGTTAAATTTTTGCTGATAATTTGCAAAATTAATTTGAGATATGCGCGTGCTCATTGGCTCTTTCAATTTTGATTTTACTGTTTATAGGTAACATGCTGAGCTCAATGCTCGCTTCCTCTCTTGTGTTGTGTTCAATCAAAAGTTTTAGGAATGGAGAAACAACCTATCTCCATAACAACTTAGAGATAGCGCAAATAGCAAATTCTCCAAGTTTATCAATGCCAACATCTCGTTGGCTCTTAGAAATACCTAAGAGAATCTTAGAATTGTTGAGGCTCTAGGTCAACCCTATGCTTTTATGTTTTGGCTTCTTGGGTATATCAAAGATTTATACAAGTCTCTTAAACCTTTTAATTATGTTTTACACAAAGTTTATTATGTGCATTGTGCTAGTATGACCTAGTTTAAAAATAAACAAATGGCAGCATATTTTAAGAAGTTGTTGTCCCTATTATCTATTTTATCAATCTTAGACTTTTGAGTGAGGTTCTACTTGAAGCAATGCATTTTACTAAAAACAACCAAAAGAAAAATCATTCAAGTTCCAAATTCATTTCACTTAATACATTGTCCAATGTTTTAGCATTGCCTCTCCAAAGGGAACAGCGGTAACATCCCTAGTACTCTACTATCATCTTGTGCTTAGTCAATGGTCAACTGGGTAATTATAACCACTTGAGTTGGGAGCTTACAGGCAAGAACATCCAAAAGGAGACGATGCTTCCAACTCACCCAAATCCCTCATGCATGACCCTCAAGATCAATCTTATCACTATAAGAGTACACCAAAAAACCTAACCTACTATTCATAGTGTCTAATCTGACTTAGCTTCAAACAAACATAAAACTTCATGGATTATGGTAGAAAAGAGAAGAATAGCAATGAAGTACAACCCCTTAAAACACTAACCATCCTTACAATTGCAAGTACGAAACCTTATGGCCTCGATAGAGGTTAAAGGGTCAGATTCTAATTCCCCATCTTCGTGGAGCATTGTGATAGAAAAGAGAACGCTAGCAGTGAAATAGCACTATTCAACATACAAACTAGGCAGTATCCAGTATCAGCAGATTAGGTTGACTTCTGTATTTTTCTTATGAACTTTTTTAGAAAAGCTACCTACTAAGCATGCTCAAATTCAGGAATGTAAAAATTATATGGCCAAGCAAACACAAGTAAATGCCAAGATCTCATATCTCTAGTGGCATTGAGGAGACCTTCAAATATGAAGGCCATGAAATCGAATTTCATGGCTTTTAATTCTCTTGGTGCGGAGATGTGCAAGGCTACTAACAAGGCCTATTCGGTTGCCCTATATGAGGCCCAATAAATTGGCATGCTTATCTTTCATAAAAAAATTAAAAAATTAAAAAAAGTAAATACCGAAGCAAAGCATATCATTGTGGAATGCAAAGATTAGTAAGTAAAATTTTTTTTTTGAGTTTTAATTGTAGTATAATTAGTGATGCTTTAAGCATTACTATCAAAATTATATGTTTGATTATCCCTTTTGTTGATTTTTGCACATCTTCATGCCAAACAAAAGTCGTCATATATTAACTTAAAGGCACATATGCATGTACACGTTTTATTTATACTATTAAAAATAAATGTAGGTTGTATTTCGGAACAATACTGGGAGTTGTGTATATACCAATTATTCAAATACTATTGTTTAGTAAGTGGATGTTTTGAATCATATTTTAAGAATGTTTCTGAAAGACTAATAAAATTAGCTTGAGCCTTCAAAAGTAGTGTTTCATATTTATTGAGTAAAAACACCCTTTAGAATTTTTATTTTTAGCAACTTATCTATATCCTTTTACATTAATTAGCTAATTCAATAGTTAAATTTATCAAAACATATTTTCTTCAATTGTTCATTTAAATAGGTATATATTAATAGCTAAATTGAAAAAAACCATATGCTACTTAAACAATTATTTACTAACTGAATAGCCATTTGTCACTCAAATAGTCGATTTTACCGAATTGGATGTATAGTACGAAATTGTACCAATATCAACTCTAAAAGTTATGTTAACCATTGAAATATAGTAAGACTCTTTTTATTTAGATGATCACAAATAAATGTAGATTACGAAGCAACACTTTCTTTTCATTTTGACTATGTTTTCCTCAAAAATG
Organism: Carnegiea gigantea; assembly: GCA_029747015.1. Classification (NCBI taxonomy): domain Eukaryota; kingdom Viridiplantae; phylum Streptophyta; class Magnoliopsida; order Caryophyllales; family Cactaceae; genus Carnegiea; species Carnegiea gigantea. The sequence goes on from JAKOGI010002219.1 coordinate 13,055, forward strand.
AATGCTCACTCTTTTCATTTAGATTGTTACAAGGAAGGAATTGATCAGTAACAGATCAAAAAATTTTGTTTAAGAGTGCTAGTATCTGTCTTGGGTTTTTATTTTGAATTTTATAAATGCTGAATAATTTTTACATGTACGCACTTTAACAGGGTGAGAATCCATGCGTGCTGTGTGTAGGCAAGTTCGGATGGGTAAGTTGGTGGAAAAATTTATTAGTCGCAATGTGAATATTTTTATTACAAATTGTGATTATTCATAAGCTTGGCCAACAAATGTAGAATTCACAATCATTGAGAACATTTCTTTGTTCCCAACCCAAAAGAAAAAAAGAGAAGAAAAAAGGATTCCAAAACGGTCTAAATATTTTAAACATTGCCAATCAATTTCCTAAATAATAATTAATATTTTCTATATAAACTCATTTAAAGCAACCTATTTTACAGGAAAGCCAAAAACAAATTGTGCTAAATTTGCTATTAACTGCTACGCACAATAGGTAACTTGTCGATGTATTGACACCTTCGATACCATTGGTACCAAAACACTGCATGAAGCAAACAACAGTGGTGTTCAGTGCTAAAGATGTGCAACCGATAATAGGAAATTGGTCAAAACTTTCAAATGATGTGACTTAATATGTCTGTATAATATAAAACTATGGAATGCTTCACTGGTACTTAAAAGTCATGCTAATTCATTTAAATCTGAATAGATTACACATGACCTAAACATACCACCTTTTTGTATTCCTTGGATCAAAAGCTACACATAAACTACCACAAAAATATACCTGACAAATCAAAACAAGTTCCTCAAAAACTTACCTCATGTCTCACTTGTATTCAAAGCAAGGCACAAACAGAAGCGAATCGAGACTCCCAAAACTTTCGAGAGCATTCAAGAGAGTCCTTGCAATTTAAAGCCATTCACCTTTCAGTTTTTAATCATTTGGCATTCAAAATTTTTCGTGGTGAAGTCTGTCATCCAGGTTTTTTTATTGGTCATGTTGGCCACACTGTATATGCTTATAATCAAAGATGCCACCACAAACCCAGTCACCCAGAGCACCAGCTATACCTAGGTTTCTTATTTTTTTGTTGTAAATAACAACTGTGTCAAATGGCAAGAGGAAAAAAAGAATTTTTCTTTTTTTTAAAAAAAAATTCCAGTGATCCAAGAAGTAGAAAACAATTCTCAAACAGAACTAATTCATTCAACTCCCAAGCATTCAATTACTAAAAAGTTGATATATATGTTCAAACTATCACCATCATCATCACCATCACCATCACCATAAAAAAAGTCAAAGAATAATAGTCATACTACCCATCACAAAACCCAAAACCAAAAGTACCAAAAGCATCAAATTAAACCTGTCATGTTCAGCTTGTAATAATTCAGCTTCTTCCTCCTCCAAGTTTCTTGGATTCTTTTTGTACTAATAAGAGGAGCACCGGAAGGAAGTGTCAGTAGCCCAAATGCATGTGCTAATTTCTCAAATGTAAGTGCTAGTTTCTCATAGTAACGCCATATACTTTGTTCCTCATTCTGCTCAGCATAGTTTACTACAAATTAGGTTTCACACACATAACCTTTCTTCTTTACTTCCTCAAAGTTTCTTTGTTAGGCTCTCTCTGAATGGCCATCAAGTTGAACTTTATATCTACTACTTGCAGTAGCAAATTTGGGGCTCACATATTTTAACCCAATTTGGGTTGCAAATTTGAACTTCATTTTGAGGATTTCAACAGAGAAGATAAAGAATTTTGGGGATTATAATTTCGAACTTGAGTAGGGGCTTATTGTTTGTGAACAAATATCGGCAATTTTGGTTTTCTTTTGCACTCAAAATTAATAGCAGAATGCAATTATGTGTTAATTTTACCATTCAAAGAAAGGATAATGAAGAAATATGGGGTTTCGAATACAAGAAAGAGAGTAAGAGAATTGACAATCTTCAGAATTGACCCTTCAGTTACAACCCCAAAACCTTCAAAATTACAAGCAAAGAAAGAAATTAGGCATAAGAACGCACCCCATGAAAAAAAATGTAGCACAAATTTTTCTAACTTAAGCCTGCTTTTAGCTTCATCAATGGATTTCCCACAAGAGAACCCCATCTTGTGGAGATTTCATTGACCCATACGTTTCGACCTGACAAATGGATCATTCGGTTCAGGTATAGGTTGGGTTAAGTTTGGGTCGGGTCATGTTACAGGTTAAGTGATATTTCAGGTTGGTTCGGTTTGGGTTGGGTCAACCGATTTTTAGTCCAATACACTTGTCATGCAAAAATAAGCAACTTTTTTTCGGGTTAGATATGGTTCAGTTACGGTTAATTCGGGTTTCGGGTTTACTTTCAGGTGAGCCTATTTTAGATGTTGGATCGGGTATGGGTCCGGGTCGTTCGGTTCGAATTTTGAATCTCAGTCAGTTTTGCAAGGTCTATATAAGGTAAAAAAAAATACTCATTAAAAAAGCAACACAAATGATTGCCGGGGGGGAGTAGAGATACCTCAAAAAGCCTAAGCAGCATTGCCACCACCGTTGCCACCATCGCTACCACATCTCTTGTGCTTCCTTCTATCAGGTGCCATTAGCTTTAGGGTAAATCCTTTTAAAATTAAAAAAAAGAGAGAAAGAACGCATCATTGAAGCTCTATAAAGAGAAAGAATGTCACGTCACTACTGCAGAACTGCCTCTCCATCTCTAATGCGGATAGAGTGACCGGCTATGATGCTGCTATCTTTCGTCGCTCTTCTCTCTCCAATCTGTGTTAGGGAAAGAAAAAGAGAAGTGAGAAATAAGAATTTTTTTAACCAAACACAAAGTTATAAAAGTGGGGATTGGACGTGGGAGTGAAAAAAGCAAGCTGCAAGATAACAACATTAAGACCTGAATGATGAAATTACTATATAGCCCCTATTTGACTGTTGAATATTATGGTAACACATCCTTTGAGAGTATTCTTTTGCGTGAAAAATTACTATAATACCTCCATATTACTGTTGAATGAGATAGCAACTTCTAACCTAAATAAACCTTAAAATTACCAAAATTACTCCTCACAGTAAATTGTCTTACTTCCTTTAATTTTAAGGTAGTAAGATATCAAACTAGTTTATGCCTGTACTAAAGTACAAGGTATTTAAATAGTAAAAATTAGATTGTAAATTAGCAAAAATACACAGTGCATAGTAAAGATGGAAGTATACTTGAACCCCTCCCCTCCCCCAACAAAAAAGAGGATGAAAATAGATTAAGGGCTTCCATCATCACATCATTTAGGAACTAAATAAGACAGTTGCTTGTCCTCCCTCCCTCCCCCCTCTTCAAAAAGAGAGTTCTAAGAATAACAATGTCACAACTGTTATTAAATCTTTGAAAGCTAATGACGTGGACTTTCGATATGTATATGCCGGAAGTTATAGAACATCCCAACTTTCTGAAATCCTTTAAAAACAAGGAAGCCATATACCTTACAAGGAAAAAACGAAGTGAATTTTAGCTTGTTTTGGGTGGTTGCTTGCCCACTTACCTCTTTTAATGTATTGTATTGTTATCTCGCACTAACCTCGAAACTACAACAATAATAGGACCAACTCCTTAAACTCCTCAATTAGGTTACACCTCCGCTAGTTCTTCCACCCAAAAAAAGGAGGAACTTAGAAAACTTTTTTTTTTTAAAAAAAAGGAACCCAATTGAAGAAGAAGATAAAGACATATTGAAGTTTAAATTTTAAGAGGGAATCAAGGGTAGAGAAAAAAATAGAATCATTAGAAGAATGCCCTTTCACGTATACCAGATTAACAAGATTATCTTTAGGCTTTAAAATTTGCATGATCAAAATTCGTGATTATGTAAGGTGTTTTCTAAAGCTCTATAGTCCTCAAGGAAATGAGTAGTCCACACAAATTGGTATGTAGTTATCCCAGTAATTCCTTATCTGTTACATGAGCAAGATAAGTTCATCCCTTTGTAAAATAGTTTGGTTGCCCATCGTGGTCCATTGGGGATACTACTTGGAGTTTTGTTTGATAAGCTCCTAAGAAGTCCTGAAGTTCTCATTTGGGCATTGTTCCATATCCTTCCCCATCTTATCACACTTGGTATCTGGTGAAAAAAAAATGTGATTGGTATCTAAAATTCACAACCTAAGAAATGAGAAATCAAAAATCCCTTTAAGCCTTGTGCCTTAAGGGTATCATAACTAATGGTGATGAATATGAATAGTTGGATGCATCATTATCTTTGAGCCAATTAGCATGGTCAAGATCAAACTTCTTTCTTTATTATCACCAATCCTTTCAAATTGATCTAATTAAGGCCATGCAAACTTGGAAAAATTTTGAGTTTTTCATAGTTAGTGCTAATAAAAGTTTGACTATGGGAGCCAACACAAACTTTACTATGACATAGAGCATCAAAATAAAAACTTTTCTATTCTATGTTGAAGTAGAGCATCAAAACATGCAAAAACTATTCTATTCTGTGTTGAATTGGGGGTAACAACAAACCACAATCTTAGAAACTAACCCATATCTTGGCAAATACATGATACACCAGCCTTCATTTCATCAAGAAATGTACTTGTACAATTAACTGTAGGGTAAGCATAAAGGAAGTCATGAAGTGATATGAAACTAAGGACATATTCTTTTGAACTTATGAGAAGTACTTATTCGTGTTTATTGCTGAAACATGTTGGATCATGCTGAAACATGTTGGATCATGCTTAATGATGTTGAATGAATTTACGTTATTAGGGGCTAATTGTAATTAACTATGGAAATGTATTTATATAGTTGTGTAACTATTATATACGCCTAATAGAGCACTTGTAAATATGTGCTGGTTTATGTTGTGCTAGAATATGATCATTTTCGAATGAGTTGTATTTTATATGTTGTGGTTGTCAGAAATTAAATTTTAAATTACCTTTTTTAAATGATATGTATAATATACAAAGAATTTGCAAATATATATTAAATTTGTAGTTGTTGTTATTAACACAATAATTTCATTAGCCTTATCAATGATTGCAAAATTAATCCAATTTTGAGAATACTTGTAATTAAAAATGCCAAGAATACACATTTTGTAACTGCTAGTAAATTAGAAGTCGACATTATCGAAAGGTGGTGTAGTGAATCGTGGGGGTTTGGTTCTCTATAATAAAATAATTTTCATTTATTAGTGGGCTGTTAGAAAGAAGACGAGATAGGGTGTATATATATACACACACACACACACACACACACACATACATATATATTCATTGGGGAAATAAGATTTTCCCAATTGGGCCTATCCCATTTAACCCATAGACTAGGCCCATAATTTAGAAAATGGGCCCCAAACGGGACCATGGGGGCCTTACCCAGGACCCTTCTTGGTCAGACTGGCGGTCATACGGAATAACCTAGGTAAGGTTACTACTTTAACCCTTATTGAAGGAACTATAAATAGTCACCTACCCACCTCGGGGAAGGGGTTAGCAGTCTGACTCTCTACTGATTTCATGTCATATCTTCTCTCTCTCTACGTTGACTTGGATCTTTAATCGACTTGACCACCGGAGAGGCATTCCCCGGTCCACAACCCGGGTGTGCCCTTTTTGCAGGTCAGACCTTGGAGAAGAAGGACGTCAGGTGTTGCTCACGTGCCGTCAGATAAACACGTTCTTTCGTCCCACGTCACCCTCAAGAGTATCCAAATAGATTCTCCGCAATCAGATTGGCGTTGTCTATGGGGAAAGAGTGGTAACGATGGTTGTAAGTGAAGCTACACAGCCACGGACTCGGAAGGATAAGGCCCCTGCGGTTAACACCTCTGCACCTTCTGAGGCACAAGATGCCTCGGAGAGTTCGAGGGCAGATCCCCGGTCAGCTAGTCCACGTCTTCTCGAGAGAGAGGTATACATTACAGTTGACACCCTGAAAAATTTCATGTCTGTCATGACAGAAACCATCACACGGCAGGTCTCAGAGCATAATAAACGGGCAATGAAAGCTGTGAACTTGGCAGGCCCCTTCCTCATTTTGACTACGTGCCCACTGCCGGCTGCGAGCCTTCCCATCGGCAGGTGCACATACCGTCTCCTCATTCTACGAAGAGGGAACGAGAGGCATCTCGGTCAAACCGGGGTGGGCGACCCTATTTAGGGCATCATGATCGGCACACGGCTATAGCGATCAGGCCGAGTGGCCCTCCCATCCAGGGGAAGACGGCCAAGTCCACCATAGCCTCCACTCCCTATGCGACCCAGTCCAAACTGCCTGGTGTGAAGAACAAGAGCAGACTTTCAAGCCTTGAGGGGAAGCCCCGGGCTGGCGGCGACCCACCCTGGAGCGCCGCTCACGTCGTTACCGTACCCGGAGTCCTCCCTCGCGAGGAACCCGTAGCCCAGAACCGCCCCGATGTGACCGGTCCCCAACAAAGACCTCAAGGCACGGCCGGGGTAGGAGAAGTCCCTCTGTTGTTGAAGTTGAGCACCATCCCGAAACTCCCGTTAAGGTTTCGGGGACCGCTGCTCGATCAGCAACACTCTTCTTCTCCATCTAGTTCAGTGCAGAGATCATTAATGCTCTGCGCTACGAGAAGATCAAGATGCCAACGGTAGACCTCTACAATGAGATAACCAACACCGAGGAGCATATGGGGGTCTAGAAGGCATATATGTACATCCAAAATATGGACGACGCTACATATTACCGTTATTTCCCTGCTACCTTGAAAGGGGTAGCGCAGTTATGGTTTAACGGTCTGCCCCTGGGAACTGTCACTTGTTTCCAAGACCTAGCTGATAAATTTGTCAGCCAATTCATCGTAAGTCGGAAAGAAAGGAGGACCAGCATTCACCTTTCTAAGATCAAATAAGGGCCGCACGAGTCTCTCGCTGAATTCATCAAGCGCTTCCACCAGGAGGCGGTGTTAATCCTGGATATAGAAGATGGGGTGGCGTGCACCTTGTTGAATTCCAAGAGTACACAACCACAAGAGGGGGGTGAATTGTGGTGGTCGATTTTCGCCTAATAACTGACAAACAACTGTAGCACTTGATTGCAGAGATTGTTTGTAAATCACAAACAACCTTACGCCTTGTTTGTAGCGGTTGTTCTCAATTGATTCAGTAGCGAAATTCAAAGTAATAAATGCGGAAATAAAGCACACACAATTTTTACGTGGAAAACACTTCTAGCCCAACTGAGGTGTGAAAAACCACGACCTACCTCGTGTAGGATTTAACCACTTCACTAACGGGCTGAAAACGTTACAAAAGCAACACTCCTTGTTACAACTTGTAACTCACGTAACCTTCTTCCCTAAGACAGGTTACACCACGTCCAATCTCACCAGATAGGACACGTCCAAAGTCCACACGACTGAGGACACACTCACTCACTTTCTGTTATGAGAACAGGGGTACAAAACACCTTACTGGGGTGTTTCTGACTTAAGCAGATGTAAGGTACAATGAAGTCCTATTATGCCAAGAAATTGAAAGCTCAGTTAAGCACAATCTTCTCACGGTTTTTCTCTTTTGAAATTCAGCTCTAAAAATCTCTTACTTCTTTGTAAAAACCGGATTGTCAAATGGGAGAGAGAATTTCAATATTTAAACGCACAACCCAACGGCTATTCTTTTTAAAAGATAGGAAAAATCCTCTATTTTTAGTCGCTTAGAAGATTCATCAAAGATTTCCAACGGCTAAGAGAGGAGAGAAGATTTTCTTAAAATATCTTGGCCGAGTAATCTAGCTTGAAAAGGATAAAATCTTGATTTATCCCAAATTCAATCAAGACCTAAAAATAAGGGATAAGAATCTTTCAAGAGAAATCTTTAGCAAAAACGGTTTTGTAATTTTTTTTTTTCAAATTCAAAACAAATCTTTTTAGATCTGGCAGCCAACCGAAGCAAATTTCCAGATAAGACTGATGTAGCTACTGTAGTTTTTGAGAACACCCTAGGCACCCTGTTTGCAGGGTTGTTTGGAAATGGTGTCCCAAAGTAACTTTTCGAAAACCGTTTTCAAAAAGTGCTAAAAATGATACTTTCAAGATTAGCATATTAACAAGAGTCTAAAAGATAAAAACTAAATTAACCAAGACTCCTTGTAAGAATTAGTTGTCTTGTCAAGAGTGAATATGCTGCTCCAAAACACCTTGGTCACCTTGATTCCTTGGGTGATCTTGTATAGCTGAATGTTCCTTAAGACTTAAACCATATGTGTTGTTTGCTGATCTTGTGTCACTGAAGCTCGGAACCTGTTCCTAAGACTTGTTCTCAACATTTAGCCACCAGGTTAATAAAATATCACAAACAGCGGTGTAGGAACAACGGTGTATTAGGCCCTGTTTGGAGAGCTTGTTTGGAACAACATTACTTAGACAAATATGTTACTCTTGGATTTGTTATCATCAAAACTAAATATAATCAACAAATTCCCCCTTTTTGATGATGACAAACCAAGTGACCATATTGACAAAATTAAAAAGCTTAACAACGTTTAATGCTGATAGGGATCCTCTAGGTGCTAGGTCATAGAGCACGTCATATGGTTTTATTCATATGGTCTTATTCCCCCTTTTGGCATCATTAAAAAGCATAAACAACAGTATGAATGTAAGAAAAGAAATATAGAGCATAAGGTGCAAGAAGCATCATTAAGGAGATATTGCATTAAAAACAATACAATGCCAAAAACGAAGATGGGAGGAGACAAGAGAACAGCCTAGAGAATTAGGTTGCAGGGGGTGGTCTCGTTTGCAGAGGAGGAATGCTGGGGGCAAGAGTGGAGAGAAGGGCAAGCAATTCCTCATGGCGTTTGGCGGAGAGGGCTTGCTCCTCAGCAAGAGCAGCCTTGACAGCTGAGAGCTCATCCTTGAGGCGAGCATTGTCCTCAAAAACAGCCTCAAGTTTGATGGAAGGTTGCCCAGAAACAGGTGGTCGAGGTGGTCGACGACCCTGTTTGGAGACTGACCCTTCGCCAACCTCATAGCCACACCCGAGCAGAGTGTCAATCCCAATCTCATCAACGACTTGGGCCTCCACTCGCCGTGTGAGCACTATCCCAAGGTGCTCAAACACCCTTGTCAGCAGAAACCCATATCCAAGATCATGGGCCCGGGTGGTGTTCGCAATTCGCCCTATGTGGCGAATCATGATTGCAGGGAGGTTGATTGGTTCCTCCCGATCCAGTAAGTCCACCAGGCATTGATCGAGGGCATCAGCTGAGTTTCGCCCTTGACCTCGCGGAATTATGTTCTTGATAGTGAACATAAACAATAGTTGGTGCAGGGAGGTCATTTCACCCTTCTTAACATAGAGGGGTGTTCTCAGGCCCTGTTTTTGACTGAGGCGTTGGGACACCTCTAGGAGCCTGGCTGTTTCTAGGGCTGTTTTGTCTTCCCTCACATACACGTCAAAGCCTTGGGAGGGTACTCCCAAAATTTTCCCAAGTGTGGGCGCATCAACCTTAATGCGTTGCCCATTCACAAAACTAGTCACCACCCCTTCGGTGACACTGCAGTTGGCGTAAAACTCAGCCAACTCAGGCACAGAACACCCCAACTGGGTATTTGCAAACAAGTCGAGCCAGCCTTGAGCGTGCAACTTGGTCAAGAACACCCCCAGACCCTGTTCCTCGAAAAAGCTTACATTCACTACCTTCCCCCTGACGACATTGCGCTTAAACAACTGCGCATGTTTGTCAGACATAGGAGAGGGAGTAAACTGCTTTGGGCGTTTGGGGGCAGGAACAGAGGTGGTAGCTTCTGGTAGGGGGGCTATTCTGGGCTTTCGCTTGAGGGGTGTTTTTGCAGGAGAGGGCTTCACAGCAGGTATAGTGGTTGATTTTGGAGGGGCTTGTTCTTCAGAGGACTCGGAGAACACCGGTGTCCCCTATTTGAAGGTGGTGTTCTTAGAGTCAGAACTCGAGAACCCTTCGGTAGAAGAGGAGGAAATCTCCTCGATGACAGGAGCAGAGGGTTTGGAGATACGGTGAGAGGATTGAAAAGCTATTCTCGCAGATTTGCGAGAAGGCTTGGAGGATTGTGGAGAAGAGGGAGTTTGAGAGGGCTAAGACCTTGGTTGTGGCCTTGTTCTTGGCGTTCTGCTACGCCTGGCCACTATTTTCACCCTTTTCCTTTTCTCTCCAGTTTGAGCGACCGGAGTGGGGGTTTCAGCCTCAGGGAGAGAATCCTGCTCTAAACTCTCCTCTGATGTCTCATTCGACTTCCCTTGGAAGTCGACATTCAGATCCTCCACATACACACCTTCGACAGAGGCAACCCCTGTTTCTGTCGCTGTGTTAGGAAACAACCCAGAAGAACAGGGCTCAAAATTAAACCCTTCAGGGGTTTCTAAGAGTTGGTCTTGAGACCCCGATAGTGTACCCTCTGACTCGACTTTAATGGGACAAGCAATTATCCCTACAAGGAACAACAATTCCCTTCCACACTCGAAGGGAATATCATCCATCCCCATTCCCACTGATTGTAGGGACAAGCTTTTCAAGAATTTGAAAGGCTTGTACAGGATTGGGCAAGGGGGAGCAGGGATTGAGGACGCAAGAACGAGGGCTTTTGATTGAGAGGAGTTGTTGAGAGCCATTGTTGCTAGAAGAGAGAGATTAGGGTTTAAGGTTTTTGCAGGGTTTTCAGGTTTTGCTTGTGTGCGAGATGAACGGCAGAACTGAGAACAGGGCATATAAAGAGAGAGAGAAAGAGAGCACCCAAAATCTTTAGAAGATTTCTCGGTTTGCAACGGGTGTGAGCATTAAAAGCTTGTGGCTTGGGAAGGAAAGAAAACACATCGAGCAACCAAGGGGCGTACCTGTTCTCTTCGTTATGCCTGTTCTTTGCCGTCTGATCTTGATTGGACTTAATGGTATTAAGGTGGCTCCAGTACATCCCCTTATGCTGCACCAAGCGGATAAGTAGAGACAAAATGCACGCAATTCGAGTGTATGCAATCACATCCGTTGTTAATAAGATTTGCAAACAGGGGAGAGAACAAGGTGTAAAGGTTGATCTTACCAAACCCAGTTTATGTTCTGGAAACAGGTATCTCAGGGTGTTCTCACCAACCCTAGTTCCAGTCTATTTCTCTCAAATTGATCTCTAGCTAGTGCCTTAGTGAATATATCAGCAATTTGATTTTCCGTTGTGCAAAAATTCATAGAGATTAAACCCTTTTCAACATTATCTCTCAAGAAATGATGTCGAATGTCAATATGCTTTGTTCTTTTATGTTGACATGGATTTTTGGCAATGTTAATTGCACTTGTGTTATCACAAAAAATAGGAATGCATCCAGTGTCAATACAAAAGTCCTTAAGCTGTTGCCTTATCCACAACAGTTGAGCACAACATGAAGCTGCTGCAACATATTCAGCTTCTGCTGTGGACATGGCAACAGAATGTTGCTTCTTGGTAGCCCAAGATACCAAACAAGGTCCAAGAAAGTGAGCCATACCTGAGGTACTCTTTCTATCAACTAGGAATCCAGCATAGTCAGCATCAGCATATCCAACAAGATCAAAATTGCAACCTCTAGGATACCATAAGGCTAAATTGGGTGTATGTTTCTTTCAAATTGATGGAGCTCTTCTTGCATTGCCGTGACCCAATCTGAATCTAGTTTGCACTCCACTGTTAATATCAGACAGAATTTGATCAAGGGAGTGCGAACTATGGTACTTCCATGGTCGTGGAGTAAGAGGATCCACAGACCCATGCTCTACTCTAGTCGTAATATCAAGCTTACGATCATCTCCTGAGCCTGTTTCTGCACCTGTTTGTAAGCCTGTTCCTGAAGAACATGGTCCCGAATAGGGTTCAACGGTGTTTCCTCCTGTTTGGTGTTCACCTTGCCTGCTGTTCTGAGGAATACCTTCAGGAGTTGTTTTCTCCATGGTGTTCTTACCTCGTTTATCTTGGAGCAACACTTCTTTTCGAACAAGACCTAATTCAAGTTCATCTTCCTGTGCATCATTCTCACTCAACAAGTTAGATTCATTAAAAAGCACATGCACACTTTTCTCAACACACAAGGTCCTTTTGTTGAAGACTTTGTATGCCTTGCTGTGAGAAGAATAGCCAAGAAATATTGCCTCATCACTCCTAGGGTCAAACTTTCCTAAGGTATCCTTCCCATTATTATGCACAAAACACCTACAACCAAATATTCTTAGGTGCGTAATATTGGGTTTTCTGCCCTTGAAAAGTTCATAAGGAGTTTTGTTCAAAATGGGTCTGATCATGCATCTATTTATAATGTAACATGAGGTGTTCAATGCTTCTGCCCAGAAATACCTAGGAAGACCACTAGCAATAAGCATTGTTCTGGTAATGTCTTCCAGGGTGCGATTTTTGCGCTCAACCACCCCATTTTGTTAGGGTGTTCTTGGAGCTGAGAAGTTATGATCAACACCATGTTCATTACAATAGTTGATAAAACTTGCATTTTCAAACTCAGTTCCATGATCAGATCTCAAGCTAATTAAGGAGTGTCCTACTCTCTTTTCAACCTTTTTGAGAAAGGACAATAAAATTCTCAAAGGTTTCACCTTTGGATGCCAAAAACAAGGTCCAAGTAAATCGAGAGTAATCATCCACTACAACAAGCACATACTTTTTCCCACCTCTACTAGTTATCCTCATGGGACCACACAAATCAATGTGTAATAATTCTAGAGGTTGGGTAGTGCTTACACATTTTTTCGATTTAAAAGAAGATCTGACTTGTTTGCCTTTTGCACAAGCTTCACATACCTTGTCATCATTAAATTTGATGGAAGGTAGTCCAATAACCAGGTCTTTTGAAACAAGTTTGTTTAAAAGAGTAAGGCTTGCATGACCTAGTCTCTTGTGCCAGAGCATTATGTCATCATTCACAGCACTCAAACAAGTCAGGTTGTTTTGGGGAAGAGTGGAAATACATACTTTGTAAACATTTTTGTGTCGCTTCCCCCTTAATACGACATCTCCTGTGTTGACATTGACAACCAAGCAATGTGTTCGTGAGAACACCACTAGGTTGTTCTTGTCACACAGTTGGGACACACTTAGTAAATTATGCTTTAAACCATCAACTAAGTGCACATTATCAATTGAGTGGGAGAGAGTTTTACCAATGCTACCTACACCGACAATTGTCCCAGACTTGCCGTTGCCAAAAGCCACGCTCCCATCAGTTGAAGCTGTAAGTGAGAGAAAGTTTGATTTTTCTCCAGTCATATGCCGCGAACACCCACTATCAACATACCACAGCCGCCTGTTTTCAAGGTTGTTTTCTGATATGTTTGACAGGGTGTTTCTTACCCTGTTTGCTGGGTTGTTTATGGGGTTGTTCTCTCTCACTTCAGCCTGCAAAACAAATCACAGGTTAGTTTTGGGAACCCAGATCCACTTGGGTCCCATTCTTTTAGACAAGTAAAGCTCATCTTTTCTAATCCAGATTTGTTTCACATACCTTTCATTTTTTTCAATGACATACCTTCTCAGAGGACATGAATATCGATAGTGACCAGTTTTACCACAATGAAAGCAAACAATGTTTTCAGGTAATCCCACATACTTTCTATGAATTGGGTAAACTGTTCGTTTAGGCTTATATCCAAGTCCCTTTTTGTTTCGACTGTGGTGAGTGTTTAACCAATCAAGGGCTTGTGAGGACTTGTTCCAGCGCTTGGTTGTGATAAGCTCGGTTTCCAGTTTTTCTATATTAGCATGTAAACCCTTGTTCTCCCTGAGCAAGGACTCAACCATTCCTTCCACCTCAAAGAGTTTTTCCTCCATTCGAGAATAATCTCCTTCTTTTATAAAGAGGTTTTCTTTAAGCGTATTAATATTTTCATGTAAGCCCAGTTTTTCATTTTTAAGGATCTCATTTTCTAGTTCTAGATCTCGGACATCTCGTTTCAATTCAACACAAGTATCCATCAAGGTATACAAAAGTTCTTCGAGAGTTGCTTTATTGAGACCACGTACCTTGTTCTTGAGATCAGTAAGACTGTTTGTTGATTCATCATCTGAATCCATGTCACTTTGTGCCATGAGAGCTACAGCACCTTCATCAGTTTCAGACTCACCTTCATCCTCAGAGGAATCTCCCCAGGCAGCAAGCATAGCCTTCGAGAATCGTCTCCCAGAACTGCTTGCAGCTTGTTTTCTACCTTGTTTCCTAGGGTGTTCTTGCTCTTGCTCTTCTCGAAGTAGTGGACAGTTCTTCACAATGTGATCTGGTTTGCCACACTTGAAACACCCTGTGAACTGTTCTCGGGGGGTGTTTCTGGACTTACTGAAGTCTTTTCTTTTGCTGTTTTCTTTGACCTTTTTGAAGAATTTCTTGAACTTTCTTGTCATTAAGGCCATCTCTTCATCCTCAAGGTCAGAGTCATCATCCTCTTGTGCTTTCAAGGCAAGCCCACGATCCT
>JAKOGI010002219.1:32500-102500 GCA_029747015.1 Carnegiea gigantea
AGAGAATTAAACCAGCCATAGTTCTTTGACTTTTATTTGATGTTGTTTGTATTTTATTCCAGTTAAATTAAAAACCATTTATGTTTTTTGAATTTGTATTTATTTGGGCTAAATTTATAGCCACATCGTAATTTGATGTTGGCTTTGAGCTTTTTGCATTTAGGCTAGATTAATAATAGTCACAATATTGATTTAATTTTTGTCATTTCGATTTTGACTTTGATGTTTACATAAAAAATTTTAATTTAGCCATTTCAAAAGTTTTTATTTTTTTCGACATAGCCCTTCTTGGGATTGATCCATTTGTTTTGTACACACACATGCACGCGCACACACACATACATATATATATGTATATAATCGCACTTAAAATTTATTTGAGGGCTTCTTACATACTCTTAGCAAGATTAAATCCTTGTAGTTCTTGGTTCAATAATTTTTTTTTAAGGCCTGCATCATGGGAGAAATTTGGTGAGCTTGGTTGTATATCTGGCTCGGGTTTGGTCCATTTTGGTGGACTCTAAATTTGAGGAAGATTGATTTTTTTTGAGTAGCCTGGTTTTTGATTTGTTTTGGTTACGTAATGTATAACCAAGTGTCACAAAATTGTTTTTTTTTTGGCTTTTTTGTAAAGGGAGGGGGATCCAAATAAAGGTCTTTCGGTCGAATTTGTGGCCTTCGACATTTGGCAATCTTAAATTTTGAGGAAAGGGGATCTCGACTTATTTACTTCACATAATATGTGAGTTGAGAACATATGAACCACAGTTTTAATTCTTTTTATGAAGTAGAGATTTGATCTTCCCTCTTTCCCTTTTTAAAGTCAAAATCACCACTAGGTGTTAAACTTTATCAGGAATTAATGACAACATGCCGTGTATTTATTTGTCCAGGAACGAATATTAGCCTCTCAACTTGTTTTACTTGTATTGTGATAGCCACATTCTCCACATAAATGTCAATGGAGTGTTAACGTAATCCTTGGACACTTACTTGACATTGCTGCACAAAACTCCCATCACAGCATTATCATGCATTTTTTTAGCTCATAATTATCATTTATAACACACTTTTTATTTGAAAGAGAGTCCAACATCCATCGAATATTTTTTTTAGGTTAAGTAACCTAGTCAATATAAACTTGTAAAGGGCTGTAAGAGCGATTGAATCATCCTCCACTTTTCTACCCCCCAAAATCAATTAGACTTTCACCATGGCGGACTACAGTAGTACATTTGCTTGATTCAACTTGAGTATCACCGAGCCTAATTTCTCCATCTTTTTATTAAAGGTTTGTCAATGGCGATCTCTTTGTCAAGTTTATGAACATATAAAATTCCTTTCTTCATTTTTTTTTTTGAGCAATTCGAGAAACAACTCAAAACCTGCAAGGATCTATACTTCATGAGTTCGCGAGGACTGAAGATCCACAAGGATCAACATCCTACAAACTAATAAGGGTTGGAGATGAGTGGGTCGTATAAATTTCTGGGGTAAAGATAGCAAATTTGACTCAAATCGAACAACCCAAATTGTAAATGGGGTTATAAGAACTTGATTAATTGTGAATTTTTTTAAAAATTAGGCAAGCCTCAAGATTAGGATGCAAGGACATTCTGTTTATTTATAATGAATTCACTGCCTTCAAAAGGTTCACTTGAGTTTGGTTTTTTTATCATTTATTTTTGTTTGGGGGGTGGGGGGCAGATAACTGGACGACTAAAGTGGCATGTCATCCCCATCCATGACTTTCATCTTTATCATTTTTTTTAACACCCACTAATTATGTTAGCAATTTCAAAATATTGGTAACTTCCCCAATATTACCAAGAAAGAAACTATAATTTGGCCTACGATTTTTAATTAGAAGAATCATACACTTTCATATATGCACAAGCAATTTTTTTTTAATTTTTATTTTATACTCCCCAACATCTTCAATTCGAGTCCTCACATACTGAGATCCTCTTGAATCCAACATTAAGGTCCTTTTGAACTCAAGATCCTTGCAAATATATTTTTATGAGTCATTTTAAACTTAAGATTCTTGCGAATCCAATTATATGAGTCTTTTCGAGCTTAACCCAGATCCTTGTGAATCCAGATGTGAGCCTCTTTGAAGCCAATACCTACCAGGTATCTTATTTGGATCTTTGCAAATTGATAACAGAGGACCCATTTGCTTTGGTTGCCAATCCGCTTTCGGGTCTGGCAGGGACTAAAGTTCTTGTAGACAGCCATGGAAGAGATAATATCAAAATGGGAGACATGGGAGGGATTGAATTAACTTGACTGCATTCTTCTATTACCTTCCAATCTCGGCATATATATTACTTAAAACTGTCGGTACTTAATGGCGCTCCAAACTCGTTGGATTGACCCAAAACCCGTAAAGCTAAAATACGCTGCCCGTATTTTACCGAAATCCAAAATATAGATGATCCGTATTTTATCTAGACCCGAATACACCCAGCTCGTATTTAATGTGCCTGTCCAAACTGATAGGTTTACCCCCACACACAAAGGAATGATATCTAGTGAGAAGTGGGGTTTGGGTGAGACATGAGAAGTGTTCATCTCATTCACTAATTTTTAATCCTGTGGCACACAATTGAGCACATCATCTTATTATATTTTTAGAAAGGGGGAAGAGACACATTATTATAACTCCTACCTTTATCCCCCTCCGTTTCCTCCCTGTTTCCTAATCTATGCCATTCAACTTATAGAGATCACAAAAAATGGAAAAAGTGACATGGATGTCATCCTAATTCAATGAAATTATCTCTTCCATTCGAGAGTAATTTGCAACTATCAATTACAAAGGCACATGGCCAAATGAATAAGAAAATAATTAAAAGCATGACACTTGCACGAGAGTACATTGATTCAGTAGTAGCCATTAATTCTATCAAGAACGACAAAAGCTCATCAGAGAAATCACACTCTCCTCGACAGGGTTCATCTGGCCCCTGATTTCACCTCCATTGTAGTGTGTTTTTCTTTGTGAAATAAGAAACTTACAAATCATATTTACTTTTTGAAACGAGCGATACCCAATAGACAATAGGCTCATGTGAGCCATGAACGAAAGGGACATCGAAAAAAACACTAAGCCTACTTTAAAAAGGTTTTCGAAAGGCCTTAGAGCAATCCTTGATGTGGATACCATCTGACTCCACATGCGTAAACTGAAGATCTAGGTTCAGGAGAAAAGGTACAATGCCATGATGGAATGCATCAAGACATTTCTCATCATCATTGACGATCTATACAAACCAATACATTAAACTAAAATCTAATTACACTTAAAATAACAAACAAGCAATATATTAGAATCATTCAAATAACAGAAATCAAACTATAATGCAAGTCTAAAGGAATCAAAAGAAATAATTCAAAACATTATAGCGGACGTGGATGAAACTAACTAAAGATTATCTTTATCAAACTCGAAATTAAATAAACTAGAAAGAAGGAAGGTAAACAGAAAAAGTGATAGGAAGATTCGATTTTTGAAAGATTGGCGCCTTTAGGTTACTTGTGTGAGTGACTTGGGGAACCCTGGGATCAAAATTATGAGCCTTGACTTATGCCTTGAAGGGTTTTGATTATGGATTTGAGAAGGATGTTTCTCTCAAATTTCGGGTGTTTCCTCATCAATTTTCTGATGTGTTACTCTTAGATTTTCTGATATGAATCTAATGCCATTAACCTTAGGGGTAGCCTTCTTTTTGTAGTGCTTGAACGGATAATCTGAATTAGTTTAGAGAAAGAAGACCTAATTCAAATCCTAGTATACTTAAACTAAACAAATACACCAATTTAGCTAAGACTGTACTCATGGGAACACATTTTAGACTTGGTGAAGGAAGCACAGAATCGACTAGGCTCACAACCAAAGGTTTATAATCATCGGGCATTTTATAAAAAGGAGACACTGTTCAGGTGTTTATAGTTAGCCCTACTTTAACCGAAGCTAGGTAAGGAAAAGGTAAAAGTAGATAGCATTTGTGGTTACCTGTTTAGTGCTCTATTTTGACCTTTCGATGGTCTAGCAGTTTTGAATTGACCTTTCACCTATCTTGTGGACCATTCATTGGTCTAGCGATTCTGAATGGTTGACTTTTCACTAGTCTAGCGAATTCACTAGTCTAGCGGTTCTGAATGATTGAACTTTCATGGGTCCACTAGACCCTTTGTTGGTTTAGTGAATTGTTAGCCAGTCTAACAAATCTTGATGTTAACATTTTGTTGGTTTAGCAAGCCTTTTGCCGGCCTAGCAGACCTTTTGTCGGTCTGGCGGATTCTAAATTTGACATTTCGTTGATCTAGTAGATTCTGAATTTAATCTTTTGCCAATTTAATGGACCTTTTGTTAGTCTGGTGAATTTTAAATTTGACCTTTCACTAGTGTGGCAAACCTTTTGCTAGTCTAGCTGACCTTTTGTCAGTCTAGCAGACTTTTTGATGTATGTGAGGGTGGATTGATGGAAAGTACGAAAGAGAGGAGGAATTCCAAGCTAGAAGATCACAAACTCACGGATTGAAAACTGAAATTTCAGTTTTGTTCTCCTTGAACCTGTGTACTTGTAACTTGAAATGGATAGAGCTAAACTCACGATTTGGATACAGAATCACCACCAAATGCAAGCTTAGGGTCCCTAATCTTGGATTAAGATATAGAATCACGGTTAGGACTTACTTGATCACCACCTTAATTGACCGGATTAAGGATAAGCAAGTGAAGATTTAAGTATGAGAAGGTAAATGCTCTCAAAGAGTTTTTCATTCAAAAGTGTGTTATGAACCAGCCATGGCCATGTGTTCCCTTTAGTTTGCACACCAAGCAAGAAAGCATTCAATCTAGCACCTCACTAAACCTTTCCTTCCTAAGGAGGAAAGGTGTTAACTACACTAATGACCTGGTTATGATTAACCGGTTACAAACCATTGTTCAAGCTAGCCTAATTACACTTAAAGCATTAAGGAAAGCAAGACAAATGACTATTACAATATAATTAGTTCATCCTTAAGCTTAATCAACTACAAAACTCAGCTAAAGCCATGTGCTCAGTCGTAAAGCAATGACCCCTTTTCGGCTGGCCAATAGGAAGCAAGAGACAACTTCCTTTGCAGCTCTCTTCTCATTGGTTGCTCTTCTCAAGGAGTTCTTCTTTTCCAGCTGATCATTAGCCTTCTGGAAGCCTTGGGATATGTGCTAAATCAGCTGAGATGAAGGAAACCCACGGTAGAAAGTAAAAAGAACCGACAGCAGTAAACCAGGTTCACGGGCAGGATTTCAGCTGGTTTTAGGACTTGATTTAACCTTAACAAAAGTGAAGATGATTTGGTTTTCAGGCCAAGGGAGGAAAGGTTAGGATGTGTATAAACCCCACAACCAAGAAATTAAGGTTAAACAAGGTTTAAGTCGGTCAATCTCACTCAAACATTAAACCATGCAAAATGGGTGCAAAACTGGCCGGTTTAGAAAATGACCTTGATCTCCCCTCTTTTGATGTGCATGATTGGGAATTGATGCTGGGGCTTGGAAGGGAACATCTTAGGATTTCCAAAAATGCAAAAATTTAGGACTTAAGTTATAATGTAGCTTAAGTAATTAAGTGAACAAAACTGGGTAAAAACTGATCCTTGAACCCGGTTGCTTGCTTTAAGCTTTCTTCCACAATGTGAGCTAATGCTGGGACTTTGGAGCTTGAAATGAACCTTGTAGGACTTGTTGGACCTTCTTCATTGTCAATGGTGGTGGGGACGCCATCATCCTCCCCTTGTTAAGAAGATTTGATCCTCAAATCAGCAAGGTAATCGTCTTTATGGTATGCTTTCAAGTCAACTACATTGAATGTGGCTGAAACTCCATAGTCACATGGTAAATCAACCTTGTAAGCACTATCATTAATACGTTCAAGTACCTCAAAGGGACCATCAGCTCGTGGCATAAGTTTAGTCTTCCTTTTGGATGGAAATCTCTCCTTCCTAAGGTGGATCCACACGAGGTCTCTAGGCTAAAAAACCATCTTCTTCTTGTGCTTGTTGGCCTGAGCTTGATAGGCTTCATTAGTCTTCTCAATCTTGCTCCTTACCAACTCATGAATCTTCTTGATTTCTTCTACCCTTGATGTTGCATCAGCACTTGGCTTCTGGTCCATTGATCGTGGTGTAAGATCAAGTGGACTAAGGGGATCAAGTCCATAGACCACCTTGAATGGGAAAAGACCTGTAGCCTTGCTGGGTGCCCTGTTGCACGCAAACTTTGTATAGGGTAAAAGCAAATCCCAAGCCTTGGCATGAGGTTTAATCAAAGCTCTTAGGAGTGTTCCTAAGGTTCGATTAGTAACCTCAGTTTGTCCGTCAGTTTATGGATGATAAGTAATACTATACTTTAGCTTAGTACCTAACTTTTTCCACAAAGTAATCCAAAAATGACTCAAAAATTTGGTATCCCTATCAGAAATAATTGACTTGGGAATACCACACAATCTTGCTACTTCCCTAAAGTACAACTCAGCAATGTGTGTAGCATCATTTGTTTTGTTACATGGAATGAAATGAGACATCTTAGAAAGCCTATCAACAACAACAAAAATAGAATCCTTGTTCCTTTGTGTTTTAGGCAATCCAAGAATAAAGTCCATACTTATATCAATCCATGGTGAAGTGGGGATTGGCAAGGGCGTGTATAAACCATGGGGTAGTGAATGACTCTTTGCCACTTGACAAGTTCAACACCTTTTAAGTATGTCCTGTACATCTCTTTCTATAGCTGGCCAGAAGTAATGCTCTCTTAGCATGGTGACAGTCTTGTTTTCTCCATAATGCCCAGCTAATGGTCCTCCATGAACCTCTCTAATTAGAAGCTCCCTTGTGCTACACCTTAGTACACACAACCGTGTACCCTTGAATAGAAATCCTTACTGGATTAGAAAGTCTCCCTTTGGGTGCTTAGAACATTCAGAATGCAACTCCCCAAAGTCTTTATCCTTGTCATACAAAGCTTTTAGATGCTCAAAACCAAGTACATGAGCATCTAATCGAAATAACAAGAGATACCTCTGAGACAGAGCATCTGTACCTTGATTGAGTTTACCTGACTTATGTTTGATGGTGAAGTGATATGATTGCATAAACTTAGCCCACTTGGCATGCTATGAGTTCAGCTTATGCTGTCCTTGTATATGCTTCAATGCTTCATGGTCAGAATGTAAGATAAACTCACTTGTAATAAGATAATGACTCCAATGCTCTAGACATCTCACAATGGTATAGAATTCTTTATCATAAGTGGAGTACTTTCTTTTGGAATCACATAATTTCTCACTAAAGAAGGCTAAAGGTTTACCTTCCTGAGTAAAAACTCCACCAATGCCAACACCAAAGGCATCACATTCCACTTCAAAAACCTTACTGAAGCACGGCAAGGATAGAACCGGTGCTTGAGTAAGCCTTATTTTGATCTCTTCGAAGGCAGCTTATGCTTTTGGTGTCCATATAAATGATGTCCCCTTAATAACTTCAGTCATAGGAGCCATGATGGTACTAAAACCATGAATGAATCTCCTGTAAAAAGAAGCTAAAGCATGGAAAGCTCGAACATCATGTATGCTCATAGGCATAGGCCAAGACTGAATGGCTTCTACCTTGCTTTCATCTGCCTTAATAACTTCACCAGTAACAATGTAACCAAGAAATGTAAATTCAGGGGTAAAAAATGCACATTTCTTAAGGTTACCAAACAGCTTCTCACGTTCTAAGACAAGCATAACTTGAGTTAGATGATCTTGATGCTCATGCTTGTTCTTAGAGTATATCAAAATATCATCAAAGTATACTACCACAAACTTTCCAATGTACGGTCTAAACACCTGATTCATTAATCTCATGAAAGTACTAGGTGCATTAAAAAGTCCAAAGGGCATTCCCAACCAGTCATAGAGTCCACCCTTGGTTTTGAAGGCTGTCTTTGACTCGTCACCTTCTCTGATTCTGATTTGGTAGTATCCACTTCGAAGATCAATCTTGGAAAACACTTTAGCACCATACAACTCATCTAGCATGTCTTCAAGTCTAGGTATGGGATACCTATACTTGATTGTGATCATGTTGATGGCCCTGCTATCAACACACATTCTCATTCCTCCGTCCTTCTTAGGCGCCAAAAGAGCTGGAATGGCACATGGACTCAAAGATTCACGTATCAAGCCTTTCTCCTGCAGTTCTTCTACCTGTCTTTGAATCTCCATGGTATCTTTTGGATTTATCCGATATGCTGGCTTGTTTGGTAGGATGGAACCTGGAGCAAGATCAATGTGATGTTGAATGTCCCTCTTAGGAGGCAAACCCATAGGTATCTCCTCAGGAAACAAGTGACAGAAGTTTTCAATGAGTGTTCTTGCAATGGGGTGAATGGGTAACAAACTTTCTGATTCATCTTACATGCTTAGTATCCACTCCTTGAAGGCCTTAAACTCATATTGGGATGCCTTTAAAAAAGGCTCACTCACGGACAGTAGGCAATCCATGTTTTTGGGCTTTTTTTGTAGCTGGATTTCATGGAGTTTAGATGGGGATAATGGGGCTAAGGTGATCTTCTTACCATCTTTGGAAAATGAATAAGTATTTAGGTAACCATTATGCATAACCTTTTGATCATACAACCAAGGTCTCCCTAACAGCATATGACAAGCATCCATTGGAATCACATCACACCATAACTCATCTTGGTAGTTCTTTCCAATAGAGAAAGTAATTAAGCAATGAGAGTTTACTTGAATTCCTTTACTTTGATTCATCCATTGGATGTTGTAAGGATGTGGATGAGTCATAGTTTGTAGGCCTAGCTTCTCAATCATGCTTAGAGGAACCACATTGGCACAACTCCCTCCATCAATAATCAAAGAACACACCTTTCCTTGCACGGTACATCGTATGTGGAATATGTTCTCTCTTTGCTCATCTTGGACTCCCATTTGATTGCTTAGAACTCTTCTCAAAACTAAGAGCTCTCCTTCATCAGCCTCTTTAACAATTTCATCTTGAGTTTCCTCAAGTTCTGGCTTACTTTCACATGCCTTTTCTTCCTCCTCAAGCTCTTCCCTTACGGTTGCCCATTCGGCCAAGGTAATAACTTTTCTGTTTGGACTCTCCGAAGTAATGTGTCTAAGCCCTTGACATTTGAAACACCTTCTATTGCTCATGGGGTTAGGATGAGGCCTATTTTCTGGTGTTTGGGTTCTTTGTGGTGTTGGGGTTCTTTCTGGAAAGGAAGGGGATGGATTTTGTGGCTTAGGAGTGGGATTGGAACTCCCCTTGTTAAAAGGTTAGTTCCGAGTTAGAGACCGTGTGTCTTGAGGCTTAAAGGACTGTTTTGCTTTCTTTTGTTGTTCCACCTTATGAGCCAACACGCAAACACCATCAAATGAAGCATAGGATTGCAATTGAACCACATTAGAGTACGTAGGATCAAGACCTCCCAAGTACCTAACTATGGTTTGTTCTTCAGGTTCTTAAATGTCACACTTGATTAGCAACTTTTCAAACTCACGTGTGTATTCTTCAACACTCATATTACCTTGAGTAAGGTTATGAAGTTGAGAATAACAATCTTGGACATAGGTAGGGGGAAGAAACCGTGCTTTGAGTTTGGTTTTCATCTTCTCCCAAGTTTGGATTTTGGACTTCCTCTCTCTTAACTATTTAGCATTCAAGTTTGTCCACCATAAAGATGCATATTTCCTAAGTCTCAAGGCCACTAATTTGACCTTCTTGTCATCAGGAATGTCTTTATAATTAAAAACCCTTTCAACTGTATGTAACCAATCAAGGAACTCTTCAGGATCAAGTTTACCTTCAAATTCAGGAACCTCCACCCTAAAATCATTGGTGATTACTTGAAACTGTGGCTCTCCCTAGCCATTCGGACTGGTTCTTCTTCACTTGAGGATTCAACCTCATGGCTGAAGACTTGCTCATGTTCTCTTGGTTCAGATTGAAGAGTGTCTTCATTCAACTTCTGTTTTTGCTTCAAGACTGAACCGAGTTATCTCCTCAAATACTCATTTTGAGCTTGAGTCTCTTGATTCTTTTGTGATTCCTCTCGAATTTTGCTAGCTAAGAACTCATTTTGCTTCATCAAAGCTTCAAACCTCTCCTCTAGAGTCATGCTTGTTGAAGTCATGCTAGAATTGGATTGCTTTGACAAGTGAACTACACGAACTGAAGGTGGCACGGGTGTGCTGAATGACACGGGGTGGCCATGCTAACTTGCTGGTTAGACAAGGCTGAAAACAGCCGGTTTGTGTTCTTATGTTTGAGGATGAATGAACTCATTGTGGAAGGTAATGGGTATACCAAGCCAAGGTGGAACCTTTGCTCTGATACCAAATATGATGTATGCAAGGGTGGATTGATGGAAGGTATGAAAGAGAGGAGGAATTCCAAGCTAGAAGATCATAAACTCACAGATTGAAAACTGAAATTTCAGTTTTGTTCTCCTTGAACCCGTGTACTTCTAACTTGAAATGGACAGAGCTAAACTTACGATTTGGACACAGAATCGCCACCAAATGCAAGCTTAGGGTCCCTAATCTTGGATTAAGATATAGAATCACCACTTAATCAAGGTTAGGACTTACTTGATCACCACCTTAATTAACCAGGTTAAGGATAAGCAAGTGAAGATTTAAGAATGAGAAGGCAAATGCTCTCAAAGCGTTTTTCATTCAAAAGTGTGCTATGAACCAGCCATGGCTGTGTGTTCCCTTTAGTTTACACACCAAGTAAGCAAGCGTTCAAGCTAGCACCTCACTAAACCTTTCCTTCCTAAGGAGGAAAGGTGTTAACTACACTAATGACCCGGTTATGATTAACCGGTTACAAACCATTGTTCAAGCTAGCTTAATTACACTTAAAGCATTAACGAAACCAAGACAAATGATTATTACAATATAATTAGTTCATCCTTAAGCTTAATCAACCAGAAAACTCAGCTAAAGCCATGTGCTCAACCGTAGAGCAATGACCCCTTTTCGGCTGGCCAATATGAAGCAAGAGACAACTTCCTTTGCAGCTCTCTTCTCATTGGTTGCTCTTCTCAAGGAGTTCTTCTTTTGCAGCTGATCATTAGCCTTCTGGAAGCCTTGGGATGTGTGCCAACTTAGCTGAGATGAAGGAAACCCATGGTAGAAGGTAAAAAGAACCGGCAGCAGTAAACTGGGTTCACGGGCAGGATTTCAGCCGGTTTTGGGACTTGATTTAACCTTAACAAAAGTGAAGATGATTTGGTTTTCAGGACATGGGAGGAAAGTTTAGGATGTGTATAAACCCCCCCAACCAAGAAATTAAGGTTAAACAAAGTTTAAGTGGGTCAATCTCACTCAAACATTAAACCATGCAAAATGGGTGCAAAACTGGCTGATTTAGAAAATGACCTTGATCTCCCCTCTTTCGATGTGTATGATTAGGAATTGATGCTGGGGCTTGGAAGGGAACATCTTAAGGTTTCCAAAAATGCAAAAATTCAGGACTTAAGCTACAATGTAGCTTAAGTAATTAAGTGAACAAAACTGGGTAAAAACTAATCCTTGAACCCGGTTGCTTGCTTTAAGCTTTCTTCCACAATGTGAGCTAATGCTTGGACTTTGGAGCTTGAAATGAACCTTGTAGGACTTGTTGGACCTTCTTCACTGTCAATGGTGGTGAGGACTCCATCACTTTTTGCCGGTTTAGCAGACCTTTTATTGGTATAACGGATTTTGAATTTGATATTTTATCGGTCTTATGGACCTTTCATCGGTCTAGCATATTTTGAATTTGACCTTTCTTTGGTCTATTGAACCTTTCAGCGATCTAGTGGATTTTGAATTTGACCTTTTGTTGGTCTATTGAATTTTGAATTTGACCTTCTGCTGGTTTAGCGGAACTTTTTCCAGTGTAACGAATTCTGTATTCCACCTTTCTTCGATCTAGCAGACCTTAGTGTTAGCTTTTTGTCAATTTAGCAGTCCTTTCACTGGTCTAGCTGATCTTGATTTTGGGGGTATGAGACCCTGAAGACTTGTAGCTAGATCTTTGGTGGCATTTAAGCCTGAAAACATATAGCTAGATCCTTAACCTATTGTTGGTGAGATGTTGAGATCTCAAATCTTCAAGTTTGACTTCTGGCCATTTCGATGGCAGTTTACTGGGTGTCAAAATGTCAGATACATTGAGATGTCCTTTTACAAAGACGATGAGGTGTCCTCTGGATGATCTTAAGCTTAGTTAACTGATAGCTTTTAGTTGGATTAATATCTTTTCTATAAGGATGTGGGTGAATTACCCATTTAATATAAGGTGATGGTACTTGCATAAAGTCTGCTTTGAGGATGGAGCCTTTGCTTTGGCTTAGCCTGATTAAGGCAAGATTCAAGGTATAAATGTCTTTTGCGGCATTTGTTGATGCAGTCTTAGGAACTTTTAATGTAGATTCATGGCTGACTAGGGTTGTCTACCCTTCTATAGGGTTACTATCATGCCTGATTATGCACTTTGTTGATATAGGGTTCTTGAGTGATCATGGTGAAGGGTAAGCTAATAAATAGGTTAAAGATCTATGTATAGATGCAAGTGCAGTTGCTAACCTAAGCGACTATGCATGCATGATGATTATCCAGACTCAACTGTGTTGTCTATGCAGACATGTGATGCCCTAACCGTTGCACGTAGGTGAAGGTCTCATACTAGGTTTCAGGTCCATTGGATAAGACCCGATGAAGGTAGAAGAGACTGATGGATTAGGAACAGTGTTGTTATATAGCTTAAGCTGCAACATACTGTAGGATGAAGGGTAAAAAGTTGAGTAATTGGTGGGTTAGGCCAAGTTATGATATATAAGGTACCTAGGATAGGAAATCTTTCTTTTTAATGAAGGAGCAACTTTCAATTTTGTGTTAAAGTGCTCATGTTCTAAAGAAGCCCCCAATTTTTGTTTATTGTAACAGAAGCCTAGATGTGTAAGGATAGAGATACTCGAATATGCTTTTGTTGGTTTAATTGGAGTAACCCCAGTCTAATAAAGTAAATATAACACTTCCCATGTTGGGAAATGTTTACTATAAGTAAAACCCCAGTTGTTTAGGGATATGGCATACGGAAATACTTTTGCTCATGTTGCATAGAGTATCCTCGAGTTAGTACAAACAACATTGCTATCTGCTTGTTAGGAAATGTTTATCATGAAATGTGTGGGAGCCCCTGTTTTGTATAATGGGCAAGAGCCCACTTAGAAAGGTTGAAAATATAAAGTGAGTATTCACTCTTGAATTAGTAATCATGGTTATGACAAATCATCTTGAATTTTTGAATAGAGATATGAATGGAGGCTATGATAATTAGGAAAAGGCGATAAAGTAGATGAATGATTTGTTCAAGTCTAATTTGATGAAAGTATGCAATAGAATGTTTCTTGTCCCCAAAAACTAAGGCTCTATTTCTATTCTTCTTCTGTCTAGCCCGCCTTTTCAGGTTTTTAGACCAACCTCTCTTTTCTTTTCTCTTTATTTTTACACTAAAAGACTCAATTAAGATGTTTCTTTATGGGGGAAAAAAAATCTTTGTGGCTAGGTCTCAAAGAGGTTACCTATGCATCCAATTTGGAATCAAGTCAGCCATAGTTCAAGAGTAAGAACATGCAACGTAAAGAAGGTATGCCTCTAAGAGAACTTTTTAAGGTGAGCTTCAAGGTTAAACTGCCAATAGAAAGGAATCGACGTGAAGACTCAAATAACTCTTATGAGATCCCCATATGTACATGGGTGATGAAGTTAGTATGAATAAACAATTTATTTATGTCTTTACTATTCTTCATTTCAAGCTTGTTTTTCCATTATTCTCTTCTCTTCTTTTTTTTTTTTTTCAGGTTCTTGTTTTCCTGTCTTTTTTTGTTCTTTTTGGAAGGGACTATTTGACCTAAACTCTCTTTTTTTATTGCTGATTTTTATATTGATGTCACCTATGACATACTCTTACTCCTAGCTTAGATTAAATGTGGCTACTGAAGAAATAGGCTCATTTGAAGGCTCAAAGAGGTTTCAAGTGGCAACTTATTAGGTTTGACAAAGACATTAATGCAAGTTACCAAAAGAGGTCTCCTATCATAGGCATGTCCTTCAAAGCTGCATGATCTATTGTAAGTATTTTTTTGATCTTTCTCTTTTTCAGATGATGGAATGAAATTTTTAATCTCTCATATATATATATATTTTTTTCATTTCTTTCCCTCTTCTTTTGCCTAGCTCACCTTATATAAGGTTTTTGAGGTAGCCCCTCTCCCCGCCCTCTTTTTCTGGATTTGTCATTTGGCAAGAGCATTCTAGTAAAGAAAGTGGAAAAATAAAACAGGTTTAGGAAGTATGAAAGTTTTGAAGTCTCAAGACTTGGATCAAAAAATGGGAGCATTAGTGGATAAGTGAAGGGACTCTTTGACTTAAGTTATGAATGCAAGTTCAAGGGGTTGATTGTGCTTAGATCTAACATCTACTGTGGAGGCATATCGGAGGCTTAGTAGTGAAAGTCTAAAACTAAAGGGATTACTAAGATCTTTAATCCCCTATCTAAGAATCTCATATTAATAGGATAACTCTTTCTAAACATTTATGTAAACTTCATTTTGAGATCTTGGGCCTAGTGTTAAACATGAGCGTACTATGGGCCCATCTAACTTGACCCGGCATGACCTTCTTTCTTCTTTTTTTTTTTTCTTTGGGTATTTGGGGTGAATCCCTAAATGACTAAAAGGAGTTTCTACTATTTGTCTAAGGTTCATAGCTACAGTTTTGTGTTCATTATATTTTGCAATCACTTCCCTAAGATGTCCCCTTTTTTTATTTGATTTTGGGTTGCCATTCAAAATCTTTATTAAGCTGCATCTAAGCGCCATGTCTCTTATCTTCTCTATCCTGAGCAATAAGATGATACTTTAAAAGGTAGAACTTGATAGAGGTGGGTAATGGAAGAGAAAGGTTAATCATCTTGGCCATAGGTTTTAGGAAATGGCTAATAATTTGTTGTTGGGTGAGAAGGAGACGATGACATAGTTGACTTGAAAGTTTAGGCTATGATAGGAATGAATGTGGTTAAGATGTTGGATTTAGACTAAAATTGGGCCTTACCCCAGCTTGGGTTCTAAGTTGGGCTTAGGAAGCTAATCTATGGGCATAAGTTGGATCTAAGTCTATCACAAACCTGTACTAAGCCTAAGCATGAATTTAGTTTGGCTTGCCTAGACTAGCCTAGTTTAGACATGTGCATGGATTTAGGTAGACTCATGCATGGATCCTAGCCCAGGTATGGATGTATGATGCATGGACCATGAAGTTTTGCATGGATAGAGTATCTTGGTCCTAACTAAACTTATTATGAATAATATGCATGACAAGATGCAACCTAGAATGGACTAGGACTCTAACGGTCTAATGGTTCACATTATTGACTTTAAGCCTAGATAGATTCAGAGTAAATCATGTTGACCCATGAACTAACTCTAACACTACCGATTTCATTCCATGAATGCAGACGAAAAACGGACCTAAGGTAAGGAAAACTTGATTGGACTTCCTTGTGAGGAGCCTAGCGGTTCCCTATAGTCCCCAAAAGCATGAGTTGCGACTCCTGGTCCTTCTCTTAGACATAGACTGACAAATGCAGACTATAGATATCTTGGCGGGGTCTTTCCTCCCCTTTTGCCTAACTATGACTACTACAGATTGATGACCTCAACTAATGATGTTGAACCTCATGGTATGGTGCATGCAAAGCCTTAAAAAAAAAAAAATTATGCTGTTCCTATTCTAATGCAAAACCACAGTACTTAGACTTGACCTAATCTAAGAGGTCTAAAACCTAGTCATGCTTTTAATTAGGTCTAGACTAACATTCTTCTAACCTGGGCCCCTAGACACAATGGTAACATTACAAACCCTAAAACATTAATACATGAGTCTTTGAGTATGGGTGAGTTCAGACAGTAAATCAGAGTTCCAAACATTCACAGAATCACGTATGCACATGAATTCCAACCTAATCCAAAGTTCAAAGTTATGAGTGATTTAGGTAAGGTTTAGAACATCCTTTCACAACCCAAATGCTTGGTATGTCATCCATAACCTTTCAATTGCTTTCCATATCATGTGAATCTGAAAATTGTGTTACAAGTGCATGAGACAGTTGCATGCTTAATTTAAAGTTTAATGGACCCACCGACTAAACAATTGTTTTTTGAAGGGATAATAGCAAGGTTTAACCTAGAGTTATTGTTAACCCAACACAACAACATCATTAATGCAAGAATGTCTAATGCAAGTGAAACTAGAAATACTTTCCTATATTGAATTTCAAATCTTGCCTTCTTTTAAAAAAATTTCCCCAGTGGAGTGACCACTGTAAGGACCACAACCTTGAATCCTAGCAGGTGTTATTCCTCCACAAATGGTTGGATTCCTATGCTAGGTATTCAAATTCAAAACTGACTTTTTAATACTTTTCTTTTTTCTAAATCATATCATGCAGAATAATGGATTGGACCTAAATAGTGGCCTAAATGGTTGATCAAGGAACCCGATCAGGTTCATTTACCAGAACCAGGTCCAGTCTCCATGTCAAGTCCTGGACAACACTGGTTGTCTGATCGAGAAATCTAGGCAACAACCTGATCCAGGAACTTGACCTGGTTCCTAGGCCAAATTTGGGCCCAGTTCCTGGTCCAGACAGTAGCACTGTCTCAGATTCGAAATCTACTGTACCTAAAAATAAAATAAAAATTAAGATAAAAATAGTAAAATTAATTAATAAAGTTGTCAGTGAGTTCTAGGAGAAACTTACAAACCAAATTCACTTTTTGAAAGAGTAATATTGAAGTGATAATAGGCTCATGTGAGCCACAAACCGAAGGGACACCAAAACTAATATTAAACTCGCTTCAAAAAGATTTTCGAAAGGCTCTGAACCAATCCCTGATGTGGGGACCATCTGACTCCGTTGGCGTGAACCGAGGATCCAGATCAAGGGACAAATGTACGATGTCGTGATGGAATGCATCATAACATCGTCTGTCATCACCGACAGTCTCTACTAACCAATACGAGAAACTAAAATCTAATTACACTTAAAATAAGAAAACATGTAGCATATTAGAGTCACTAATTCAAATAATCAAAATATAATGTTAGTATAAAGTAATAAAAAAACAATTCAAAATATTATAGCGGGCGAGATGAAACTAACGAAAGATTACATCTTTATGAAACTCAAAATTAAATAAACTAAAAAGTAGGAAATCAAAGAGAATAAGTGATAAAAGATTCGATCTTTGAAATATTGGCACCTTCAGGTTACCTGCCTAAGTGACTTGGGGAACCCTGGATCGAAAATTATGAACATTGACTTGTGCCTTGAAGGGTTTTGAGGATAAATTTAAGAACGGTTTGGTTAGGTTTTCTGAACCTCTTGGTCTTCCTTCTTAAATTTCTGGTGTTTCCTCACCAATTTTCTCATGTGTTTCTCTCTGATTTTCTAAATCTGATGCTTTTAACCTTTGGGGGTAGTCCCCCTTTCAAAGTGCTTAAAGGAATAATATGAATTGGTTTAGAGAAAAGAGACCTAATTAAATCCTAGTAGACTTAATCCATACGGAAGCCAATGAGCCTTGTCGAGTTCCCGGTCAGGTCAGGTTATATTAGGCAGGAACTCCATTAGGTTCCTCGATGGGCTGTAGATAGCACATTTTGTTTTGGCCATAACGCTGTCATCCAACCTCCGTTTTAAGTGATTCTTTCTTAGTTGTTGAAATATTATTGAGTCTATTTTCTAATGACACTAATTTCATAACTTGGCATAAGTCCGGAAGAGTATATAAGTAAAATAACAAACATGTGTCATTTTTAATGCAAGCCCCAATATTTTACTTATATCTTTTCCATTGCTTATTGCATTTTAGTGCATGTCATTAGAAAGTTTATTCAAAGGAGGATACAATATCTAAACTCAATAATTTTATGCACTTTAAAGTGGGGTGAAAATACAGAATAAATCCCAATTAGATGTTGAACACCGTCAAGGCGGGCATGTTTGGGCTTTTGGGATCTTTTAGTCTTTTGTGGGGATATTTGGGTTTGGATGTTCGGGTTAAGGGATGTTGGCACATTTTAATGCTTTTCATTTTCAATATCTGGGAGTCCCCAAGTTTTACTCGAGTGATTTGCCATTATTGGGCATTCTATAATAAGAAGAAACCTTTTTCGATATCTACAATACTAAAACAAAGCCTCCCAAAGCTAGCATATGCCACCTCTCAAATTTTTCGAGGCTTGGACTTTTTTAACGTGATTGTAAACCTAACCCTATGCCACATAAATTATTCTTTTTAATTAAAATAATAAACAATAAAAGATATTCGCTATGATAAATATGAAATATTAGAGATATTAGATACACTATGATGATACTTACCGATCTTATTTGATAATACTTAATTATTAAGAAATAAAAAATTTTGATTTCTATTATTATTATTATTATTATTATTATTACTACTACTGCTGCTGCTGCTACTACTACTACTACTATTACTACTACCACCACCATGACAATGCAATCTTACCGCAAATAATTTATTACATGAATAATAAATAATTCATGAATCACATAAATTATTATACCACTTTATTAACTATAAAAAAAGCAGTGCGAAATTAGCAATTAGTTCAAAATATTATAATTTGATTTTTCTTTTTTTTTTCCATTCACATATAATTCTGAGACTACGGTTTTTTCACTTAACTTTAAAAATAATATTGCACTTTTTAACAAAGGCTCAAATAATTTTTCCACAAAATATATTAATTATCAATATAATTTACTATACTTTTTATACATAGTAATTGCAATTAAAAAACTCAAAATTTTTCCATGCATCGCATAGGTATGAGATAACAAAACAAAACCTCATAAATTTTTGACACATATTGTTCTTGTAAATTTACCTTTTTAAAAAAATTCATCCCTACTATTAGAAGATATTAGGAGATAATTCATTACATTTTAATAATACATTATACCAAAAGTCTTGCATTATATTTTGCCAAAAAGTCATTGTACTTTTTACAATTTTTGTGTGGTAAGCTTTCAAAAACCTTTTTGTTGGTAACATTATCTTTTCTTTGACACATATTTTTATTCTTATTATGATATGTGAAAGTTTTCTCGACCTGCAAAAATGTGTGATTTTTTATTGCTCAATCCCCTTTTTATATAAATGCTTATTCTTTCTTCCGATATTTTCTCTTTAACTTATTAATATATAAAAAATTTATTAATATATTTTCTCTTTCCATATTCTACTACTAAGATTTTTACTTTCCATATTTTGTTAACTTTGTTCTTTTTATCTAAAAAGGGGATGGGGTGAATAATCAAATGGGAAAGCACCTTATTACAGTCAAATTGCATTCCCACTTTTTCTGCTTCCCTCCCTTTGTCATCCCTTCCAAAAATTAGAATCTCATCATATTGTGATTATTCGACACTTTTTTTGCTCAATCAATCTATTTCCCTCTCGCAGAGGCATAATGATAATTTGTCATCACATTTCAAGTCTACCCCGCGATTTCCTTCTATGCCTTATTATTAAATAGGAAATTCTAACAATATATAAGGAAGCATCAATTAAATTCATCAATATATGACATGTGTGTACATGTTCAACTAAGTTAACGATAATATAGGAAATTTTATAATTTGTACCACCTAATAATTGCACTTTAAGTTTGAAAACTACTAATTTTTTTAAAAAAATTAAAACTTTGTTGAACATCACATGAAATATTGTATGTTTTATTTTTTTGTATAGACATTTACTACATAAAAAATGACAAAAACTCAAAAACTACAATGTGCATCGCAACGGGGGAAAGCATAATATTTTTATTATTACATCTTTGGTTTTTCAGCACTTGTCTCTTTCTTATTTTAGAATATTTCTTTTTACTAAAAGATGGTACTTTTATTTAATTAATATTGAGAAACTATATTTACACCGATAGAAAGTATGCAAAAAATATACCCACTGACTCTAAATTTGTGACTGGGTAAGTGTAATTTCTATCATTAAAATTTCTATTTTTGTAGTGATATTTGGTTAATATATTTAGATGACTCTTAATTATTTCCTTTTAACAAAATAAATTAAATAATTTCTATTAGAGAAATTATAAGACTAGAAGTAACACACGCACAATTATACACTGACAGTGCACATAAATGTCAACAATATTTTTTAAATATATGTGGTTCACAACATGTAAAGGCAAGATCTATTTTATAATAATTTTAAAACAATTTACGAATTAAGTTAATTGATACACACATATAAATTGGCTTAAAATAGACTCTATGTCATATTAGAGCTAATTATGTATATTATATGAAAAATTTACAAATACAGCAAAATGTTAGCTAGCAGGTTATTTTTAGTTTCTTTTTTTTACCCTTTAATCATATATATATATATATATATATATATATATGTGTGTGTGTGTGTGTGTAATATTCAAATAACAAGTTAGAAAAATTATTCAAAAGGGCATAAAAAAATTATTTGATGCATGGTTAGTTACGACGAAGAATTGCAATTTTTTTTTTTTTTTTGGTTGCTTCAAGAACAGTATAAAATTTAGATTATAGAGACATCAAATAGGATGGTTTTTTTGGGGAGGGGGGGAATGATTGAGTTGAATGTCCATCTCTCGTCAAATAAAATAAGAAAAGGCAACTTTTTAGTTTTTTTCTTTTTAGAAGGACCTAATAGATATTTTGAATAAGAAAAACACTCACAATGACAAAGTAGATAAATACAAGAAATTAATAAAGTTGCTATGAAAATTAATGCCTTGCCTTATAATGATAAAGATTAATATAAAGACTTTAACAAAAACAAAGATTAATATAAGGAAATACGTAAATCAAAATAGGAAGGGAGAAGGAAAGATGGAACTTAGAATTCTCTTCCTGCGCTTGAATGTTAGGGGAGTTTATGCCATTACAAGCAAATTTTCGTGGATGTAAAGATTTGTGTTGTGGAATCATCATTTACCGATTTGATAAAATTAAAAAAATTATCATCATTTATCCACTTTATATTGTCTTTATATTGTAAGTGTGGAAATGTTGTCTATTCTCCATCCTTCCCTCTTCTAATGCTGAAATCTCAAGCAATGAGGTGCTGCAGCCCTTGATTTTTGAACAACAATAAATCGCCGCCTTTGTTTAGGATTAGTGTTTGCGAAAAAAAGGATAAAATAACTACCTTATTCAATATCCATCCTCAAAAATTCAAACACACCTAGATCCCCAATTGCATCCAAATTACATCAAGCAATTCAATTCCCTATCTCCCTCTATCTTCATCTAGTGGTACTTGATTTTTTTTTTTAAAAAAAGAATAAATCCTACAAGTTACCCACCTCTATGTAACTACCCAAATCGAAAAGATAGAATCCAATGGAAAGATAGAATCCCTTGATTGTCACTCTTCTAAATCCTCTTTCCCTCCAAAATCCTATATATTCTCTCTCCATTTCATTACCTCCAACTTTATTTCATTTCAAAGGATCTACTTTTTGATGCAAAAACATAGTAGTAATATTTCTCTCTCCTTACAATCCACTATCTTTTGCTTTTTTATTTACTACATTGACATTGATTTGATGATATCCATTGTGTGTTTAGGAAGCTTTAGTTTGCTTTAAGATGTTAATCTACTCTTTTATGACTTTATTTGCCATAATTGATTAGCTCAATTTGGTACTAGGATATTAAGAAAACTATTTGTTTGGTCATAAGATTCAGATATTAATAGAACAATTTCATATCTTATTATAATATTGACAAAATTTATTGGGCCTTTATATTTTAACTTTTGCATGCATGACTTTAACTGATGAGCAACACCATTAATAAACGTTGATGGTCCTTAAGGTCGATTGAGGTAATTGCTTGAGGAAGGGCTTGATGCATTATCCAAACTAACGTGCATGATCAATATTGAAGTTGTTGGTCTAGATGGTAATATGAATTTCGAGATGGCAACACTAGCATTACTAGAGATCTCAATGGAAAAGTCATTGGTTTCTTGTTTTATTGGAACAAAATATTTGAAGCACAAAAAACAGTTCAATTTGCATTTAGACAAGTTAAGTCAATGTAAAAGGTCTGATCCATTACCACAACCTATCCTTATTTAGTGAACATCTATTGAATTGTGGAGCGCCTTCACTAATTTCATTCTTTTTTTAAAAATTTCTACATGTGCACACAATGGCTATGTTAAAAAAAGTTCTAGTTGTACTTTAGCTACCATGTGTTGTACTGTAACTGCCATGTGTTGCACTGTGACTGTGTGAAGAAGCTAGTTGGGTGTTTGGTAGCTGCATGTTTCATTTGCTCCACTAGATCAATTGACCAAATTTTTTGATTTTATCCATTGTAATTTATGTAGTATAAATGCATATAAGTGTGAACAAATTTAATTTTCTATATTTTTTATTTTTCGTTAAAGGAAGGTTAAGGCATCACATCCAAGAGTCTTATATTTATACATACATTCCAATAACAAAGGGTTTAGAGGATGTAATAATGAACAAAAATATAGATGAAAATTATAAATCATAATCATAAATTATTTTAGAAATGATAATCAATAACAAAACAATTTCAACATAAACTAATGTTGACTTTAAGAGTCACATATTGATTTTGATGATAACAAACAATATTATTAGTATTATATATGAAATGAGGAAGTGACTATATTTTATATATTATTATCCTATTTCATGCATAATATTTATGGTTGGTCCAGTATATTTTTACTAATATTGAAATACATTTTTTGGACCAACTTATGGGTTTGATATATATTGTGGAGTAACATTCATATGATAAGTTACATGCGTTAATTGAGTCATGCAACATTGGAAATTATATGGCATTGTGGATATAATTTGTGGAGAAATTCTAATAAAAGAAATGTGATATATGATGGCATGATGATCTTGATTTATATGTTGCCATGATGTCATAGATTATGTGCAAGTTTTTAGGACATGATTTGGATATCATATTTTGCGTTGATATGATCATGGATGTGATTTAGGCTAATTGATTGATTGGATATGATATGGATTTTGTGTTATGGATTAATATTGTATAGTGAAAAAATCAAGATAAAATCTCATGAGAAATATCTTGTATATTTGTTGATGAGGATTATTTTATCAAGGATTTTCTTAATTGATATGACATAATATTGAGCTTATATTTGATTGGCCAAAGATATTATATAATTTACTTAAAGATATGATATGATATAGCATAATATAGATTTTATATGATGTAACAGATTGATGTTAGAAAAATATTTGATTATCCATGAAATATCCTTTGATTGATTGAGGAGAATATTATAATAATCAATAATTGATATGATGATAAAATCCTTGAGCTTGTTCCTTGGTAAATGAAGCTTGAATTTGAATTTGAATCTTAAAATCCAAATCAAGGATCATTTTGATTATATTACATGTGATATTATTACCATCTTGAGAATATGGATGCAGATTTATGTGTGTATTAAATAAAGCATAGTTCCAAGGCTTTGAAAGGAAGTTCAAGGCTTTGAAAATATAAAATTTCATTCAAGCAAATCAAAAGTTGTCATGATTAAGAGATTGCAGCATAACAACTAGTTGGTCATCATTGGCTATATATAGAAGGAGTTGAAGGAAGTCCAAGGCAGAAGAGCAACTGAGAAATCACGAGCTACACTTGCAAATACAAGAGAAGAAAAAATTGAGATAATACTTTGAGTTAGAACTTGTGTATTGATTTGATTATTACTTGTAATCATCTTGCGAGGATAGCTTCTTGTAAGGGAATCTTGCAACAAACAAGTTGTGGAGAACTTGCTTGGGTAGCTATGCATTGAGTAAGCAATACTTAGTAAAGTGACTCAACTTAAGATACTTAGTTGAGTGGTCGATCGAGAGAGAGGTTCTCACGATCGAGTAGTTAATCTTCAAAGTGTTCAAGAGAGTCTTTGTTGGGTTGGAGACTCGAGTGTGTAACTTCTTAAGTGAATAAGAAGTGAAGCAGTTCAAATTCTAAGGAAACAAGAGTCTTAGGCAGTGACTAACTCTGTTTGGAATGGCCAACATCGTAAAAATATCATTGCGCTTTGTCCCACTTCTATTTCTACATTTAATTTTTCTAATTGCTTGAATTTTTGTGATCACCCTATTCACCCCCCTCTAGGGTAACTTGACTAGCTAGCTGAACTTTTAATTGGTATCAGAGCAGGTGCTGTAATTTTAAGGCTTAACCATCTATAGCTAGATCCTATGGCTAGTCTATCAAGCACCTTTTTTAGTTTTTCTCCGATTATTAATGGCATTGACTTTTCTCTTTAGAAGTGTAGGATAAAGTCTTATGTCAAATCAAATGACTTTGATCTTTGGGACATTATTACAGAGGGTCCTTTTATCCCCACATGGATCAAAAATGATGGCTCCACCATTATCAAGCCAAAAGAAAAGTTGAATCAAGATGAGAAAGAAAGGCTTAAGAAAAATGCGATGGCTTTATATATTTTACAATGTTCTTTACATGATGATATTTTTAACCATGTTTGTTGTTGTGCGACAGCCGATGAATTATGAGAAAAACTTTTGCTTCTGTACAAAGATAATAATGAAGAAATTCTAATTTTGTCAAAAATGGAGCATATGCTTGACAATTGCAATGAAAAAATAGATCAATCATCTTTGCTTAATGGCAGGTGAACAAGCTAGGGATCCAAATTCAAGTGATGATGATGACGATGGCAACATAAGTAAAGGAGTAAAAGAAGAAGAGTACTAAGTTCCATATGAGGTATATGATGGTTTAAACAAGTGCTCAAAACGCAAGGTAACAAAATTATTACTTTATTTTCTCAAACAGCGACAAGGATATAGTTCTAAAATTAAAAGTTAAAAGAAAATGATCTTTGATTTGTCTCAAGAAAATATTGAATTACAAAAATCAAATGACGTGTTGTCAAATTATCTAAATATGGTTTGAGAAAAACATGTCCTTCTTCAAAAAGAGAAAAATGACTTACAATCCAAGTGTGCTGACCTTGGAAAAATGATTT
Organism: Carnegiea gigantea; assembly: GCA_029747015.1. NCBI lineage: Eukaryota > Viridiplantae > Streptophyta > Magnoliopsida > Caryophyllales > Cactaceae > Carnegiea > Carnegiea gigantea. The sequence continues at coordinate 57,741 of JAKOGI010002219.1, forward strand.
TAAAATTTTCTAAAGGATAAGAAAATTTAAATAAAATTCTCGGCTCACAAAAAGCATCATTTAACGAAGGCGGCATCGGTTTTAATTATTTCAATAAAAAGAAGTGTTATAAAAACTTTTTTATTAAATCGACCAACTTTAGTTCCATTGCATGCAATTATTGTGGAAAAATAGGTCATATTTCTACTTGTTACCCCATCAAAAGAGATGCTCATAGTGTTTTACAAATTTGAGTACTAAAAGGAACAAGACCTTCAAATGTTATGAATACTAACCCATGTGATTCAAATATGATTTGAGAAAAGTTTGAGCTGTTTTGCAAGATACTTGGCATCAAATAAAAATAAAAAATAAATTGAATGTTATGAGAGTACTTGTCATATGCTGATCATTTTATTCTTCAGGTAAATTTGAATACTTTCATGGGTACAATTATTATTTTCTCATTTTATGTTTAATGGGAGATATTTTATATTTTATAAGAGTGAATAAACTTACTTTTTATACTTGTCTCTAAATTATGGATTTACGAGGAGTAGAAGTAATTTTTTATCAATATTCGTATTTGATGCATGCTATACTCTTGATTAATTAACTTCCTTTACTAAATAGTTAATTGATCAAATGGATTAACATGTGCACAATTTTTGTCAAACCACAAGTTCTTTGTTAACTTTTGATTTCATTCTTTGGGCTATATGTGGTTTGATTTTATACTCTTATTTGTAGATGCATACATGATGTAGATAATATGTCCAAATGTGATTAACTAATTATGCTTATATTCTAAAAAGTGTGATTCTAATTTTCCTAATATATGCATGCTTTGATTGTCACATGACTTAGATTGTTTATTTTTATAGTAGAACTTGACTGTATTATGTTTTCTTAGATAAATTGATATCCTAATCTATGAGAGTTTATAGACCCCTTTGCATTTTCTTGAGTAATTTTTATCAAGACCAAGATAGAGCTTGATTTATGTAGTATAATTTTTATATGAAATTATCTCCATGGCTATGTAGTTTTAAATTTTCGTGATTTTTAGGTGGTGATATGATTTATCATATATTGCATTTGGCATAAATTGGGTTATACTTTATCCCATGAATTATCCTTGATTAATTATTCTTGAAAGCGGGAGAAATGGTATATCTTTTAATAGCTAAAAGTTCTATATGCCTCTTTAGACCTATACATATGTAATATGGGAAATCTATCTCATGGGTCTTCGTACCTTTAATAGATTTTGATAATGTATTTGTTACCGAATTTGTGGACATGCAAAACCAAATGTTTATTCTCTTTAGTAATATTCAAGGGGAGAGAAACAATTATGCTCTCAAGTGATATTTATGGTACATAGCTTTCCATGCTCATACATGATATGGTTTCATATTCTATGATCATAATTGTATGCGTTAATTATTTTTGTAAGAGGAAAAATATACATGATTAACTTGTTCCAATATCCTACACACATATTTTTTTTAAAAAGGGAAAGATATAGAGAGTTTTCAACTACCGATATTTTTATATATTAATATCTCCTATGATTATCTCCCATATTATCCATGAAGTTGAGAAATCAGTCATGGTCTAATTGATTTTTGGTGATTTAATATTATGAAACTTCTTAATATACAACCCCATCTTCATATGTATGAGTGCCATATTAAGGAGGACCTATGCTGTTAATATTTCATGTTATACTTTGCACCCCTTTTTAATGATGACAAAGGGGAGAGAAGGATAACCCATGGTGTGGTGATCAAGTATGTGCAAGAATCAAGGTATGTTTCTCAGTACTATTTCACCCTAGCATTAAATTGTTTGTCATCATCAAAAAAGGGGAGATTGTTGACTCTAAGAGTCATATATTGATTTTGATGATAACAAACAGTATTGTTAGTATTATATATGAAATAAGGAAGTGACTATATTTTCTATATTATTATCCTATTTCATATATAATATTTGTGGTCGGTCCAATGTATTTTTACTAATATTGAAATACATATTTTAGACCAACTTGTGAGTTTGATATATATTGTGGAGTAACATTTATATGATAAGTTACATGTGTCAATTGAGTCATGGAACATTGGAAATTATATGGCATTGTGGATATAACTTGTGGAGAAATTTTAATAAAAGAAATGTGATATATGATTGGCATGATGATATTAATTTATATGTTGGTATAATGCTAGAGATTATGTGAAGGTTTTTATGACATGATTTGGATATCATATTTTGGCTTGATGTGATCATGGATGTGATTTAGGCTAATTGATTTGATTAGATATGATATGGATTTTATCTTATAGATTGATATTGGATAGTGAAAAAATCAAGATAAAATCTCATGAGAAATATCTTGTATATTTGTTGATGAGGATTATTTTATCAAGGATTTTCATAATTGATTTGACATAATATTGAGCTTATATTTCATTGGCCAAAGATATTATATAATTTACTTGAAGATATTATATGATAGAGCATCACATAGACTTTATATGATGTAACAGAGTGATGTTGGAAAAATATTTGATTATCCATGAAATATCCTTTGATTGATTGAGGGGAATATTATGATCATCAATAATTGATCTGATGACAAAATCTTTAAGATTGTTTCTTGGTTAATAAAGCTTGAATTTAAATTTGAATCTTAAAATCCAAATCAGGGATCATTTTATATTACATGTGATATTATTACCATCTTTAGAATATGGATGCAAATTTATTTGTGCGTTAAATAAAGTATAGTTCCAAGACTTTGAAAGGAAGTTCAAGGCTTTGAAAATAGAAGATTTCATTCAAGCAAGTCAAAAGTTGACATGATCAAGAGATTGCAACATAACAACTAGTTGGTCATCTTTGGCTATATATACGAGGAGTTGAAGGAAATCCAAGGCGGAAGAGCAATTGAAAACTTACGAGCTACACTTGCAAATACAAGAGCAGAAAAAATTGGGATAATACTTTGAGTTAGAACTTGCATATTAATTTGATCATCACTTGTATTCATCTTGTGAGGATAACTTGTCGTAAGGGAATCTTATAACAAGCAAGTTGGGGAGAATTTGCTTGGGTAGCTAAGTATTGAGTAAGCAATACATAGTGAGTGACTCAACTTAAGATACTTAGTTGAATGATCGATCGAGAGAGAGGTTCTCACAATTTAGTAGTTAATCTTGAAAGTGTTCAAGAGAATCTTTCTTGGGTTGGAAACTTGAGTATGTAACTTTTTAAGTGAATAAGAAGTGGAGTGGTTCAAATCCTAAGGGAAGAAGTGCCTTAGGCGATGACTATGTTTGGAAGGGACAACATCGTAAAGACATCATTGTTTTTTGTCCCACTTTTATTTCAGCATTTAAATTTTCTAATTGCTTTAATTTTTGTGATCACCCTAGTCACCCCCATCTAAGGTAATTTGACTAGTCTAACTAAACTTTCAACTAATATAATTATTGAAAATTATAAGCTTATTATCATCCCATCATCAATCTATTAGTAATTTGATTCCTTAACTCTTCCATTTCTCTGACATGTTGAACATGGGAATTCCAACTGGAGCCAGCATCCCTGTTTTCAACATTGTTATCAAGCTAAATTAGGTTATACCTCTTTATAAAATTATGTAACGTCATACAAGCTACGACTATATCCTTTTGCGTTCAAACTTATAACTTTGCATAGATTACAAGATCCTCCACATTTCTTTAGAACCTTGAACGATCTTTCAATTAAGCTTCTTAGTAATGAATGTCTATAATTGAACACTTCTTGATAGCCAAGTGGTTCACGTCTCTCAAATTGTGCTATTTGCTATCTTTCGCCTTCATAAGGTACTAAATAACCTTGCCTTAGAGGATACCCAGAATCAACAAGTTTAAAGCTTATCGTAGAGTTACCAATTAAACCACTACTTGATTTATAAATAAGATTTATAGTATAGGAAAGTAGGGGTCAATTCCACAGAGAGAGATAAATTTTTAAGTTTACCTAATGTCTAATTCAAAATTTATCAAATTAATTTATATAAATCCAAATAAGTTAAGAAAAAAATCTGGAAAATTATTTACTAATGCCCCTAAATATTTAAGCCTAATTCTGGAAAGAAAAACAGTAAATACCTAACCTAAATATTCTTGGAAAAATAAAAACAGAAAATTATTGCACACTACACAACAACACCACTTCCTCCTAGTATGGGTCCCACTTTCGCGGGGTTTGGGGAGATCCAGATGTAGGTAGTCTTACCTCTACTAGCATCCCTGCCTGTAGAGAGGCTGAATCCAAAAGACCCACAAAAACAATGATTTTGTAAAAACATTTTATAAAAGAAAGATCTTACGAAAATATTAAAAAAAAACAAGGAATGAACTAAAAAATACTAATAAATTAGGTGGCCATAACTATGTAAATATACGTATAACATAAGTACAACAAAGTAGAGGAAGGTACTATACCTTAATAAATAGCAGTAGGCAAACATAATCTTAATTAATATTATGCAAATTCATAAATTTATATTCCCAGAATTATATTTAATTAATTTCAGAAAAATAAAACAGAAGATAATAGTAGAAAATTAAAATAGAAAATAAAATATGAAATTAGAAAAATAATAAACTGCACTTAATTAAATACAAAAATAAATTATAAATTTACCCAGATTATAAAATATAATTTTCTAGACTTAATAAAACTCTAAAAACCAAAAATAAAAATTAAAACATAATTTTTAGATTTATTAAAGTAAAAACCTCCACGAATTCAATTCACGAAATAATTCCAAAAATTATGAAATAATTTCCAAAAATTTCAAAATAAAATAATAGCATATTAGGATACTAAATAAACCATAAAATGGAATAAAATATAAAAAACACAAAAGGAACTATTTTTAGCCTAATTCTTAACAGCTCGGTAAATAATGCCAAAATAGAATAGAAAATAAATCTGAGAATTTAACCGCACTAAAAATCAAAATATAACTGATCTAAAATTACTAAGATACTCCTAAAAGACTACTCTTTTGGGGGAGGGGAGTAAACAAATTTAATATTAAAATCTATAAATTTAAGAATTAAAATTCCCGAACTAAAGAAATTAACTAAAAAAATAAATAATTATTAAAAATACCAAATTAAATAAATTATTTGACCTAATTATGATTCACCATGCCCTAATTTATATCTATCATTAATACTATCCATCATTATTTTTTAATAGCTAGGCACTAGAAGAGACCCACCAGCGGTTCTTTCCTTATGTTTAGTTTAACCTCTAAGACCAGCCCTAAATTTAAACCCTTCTAATCAAATTAATCAATTTATACCAGCATAAATTAAGTAATTTAAGTAGAGCATTGAACACCTCTAACCCTAGCAAATTACAATTACCAGTAATTATAATTAACTAGTCCTTGTTTGAAAATCTAATTCAAGTCATAAAAAGATTAATCAAGACCGGCCTTAAATTAATTTTTATAATAATAATTTTAATGAATCAAATTCTCACAAGATATCAAGATTAAATAATGAAATAAACATGAATAACAATCAACTTATCTCAAAACATAAGTTTGACATGGTTTGACACAATCAAGTCAAGTGGAATAAAATTTAGACTAACATATTAAATAAACTACAAACTAATTCATTTAACATGTTTGGATTAAATAAAAGGAAGAACAAGTAAAACAAACTAATTCTAAAATACTAAGAATTAACTAAAGATTAAGTGGATTCGAATGACAACCAATTACACCATGCAAGTCTCGAACCTGTGACTCTAATTAAGCAGAACACAACAGTGGCGGTAGTGGTGTCTTAGAGGTGGTCAGGTGTGTCTCGATGTGTCTTGGTGGCCCAATCACCACTAAGGAGAAGGAGGATTATGATGATGATATTTGTGAGATGATGAAGATGATATATGATATATGATGGTGATGGGGTGTGGAATTATGATGAGGGTATGGTGATGATGGAGAATATGTGTTTTATAGGAGATGATGGGCTAGACCTTGGCGGTGACTGGTGGTTAGCGAGATATGGGGAGTTAGGCGATATGATGATGGTGGAGTTATGTGATGCGTGATGATGCTGATTACGCAGGTGATGCGTGATATGGGTTAGGGGAAAATGATGGTGATATGTGGTTAGGCGTGAAAAGTGGAGTTAAGCATAAAATGTGGTGATGCCGTGGTTATGGGTTGACGATGGAGGATAATGGTTGATGGATTTCAAGAGATGATGCTGATTGGTTGTGACTTAGGCAGTTGTAGAGCAAATAGGATACCGAGTCTTGGGGATCACTCCGAAATTTTTTGCCACTTTGACTTGATATTTTTCCTCTTTTAGCTTAATTTCTCCCCTTTGTTTATGAGTTTGAACTTAAATCTTTATTTCCTAAATAGTGTAAAAACGACGAATATTAAACAAATTAATAACATAAAATAAATTAATAACGCAAAAAGAAAATATGCATAAAATGAGACTTAACAAACTCCTCCATACTTAGACTTTGGACTTCCTCGTGCAACGGTATCCTAGATTATCTAATGATCTACCCTTAAACCCTTCTCATGAATCCTACATGAATATAAAATCAAACTAGACTCAACTTGCTTAAGAAAATAATTTTTATGAAAATTAATAATCTAACTCCTTATAGGTCAAGAAAATAAACATGCAGCTGTCACTTAACTCTAACTTCCTTTTTCAAGATAAAGAATCTGAACTATTTACCCCATTTACCCTAATATGTGCCAATTAAGAGGACTTTTAAAGGGATTTTTGGCTTAAGGTGAGAGGGTAGGAATATTTGGATAAGTAGTGGTATGGTGGTTTTTCTGGCCAGGGAAGCATCATACTTCACTTTACTTTTGAATTCATCCTTTAAATCTCACTTTGACCTTGCTCATTGCTTCGAATATCTTCTCCCTTTAGGAGTGTGGTTCCACTTCTTCTATTTGAGCCATGCTTAGGCAAGATAGTAATATAAATTATGTTTAATTAATTTTCCTATCTTGCTTCACACATCGGTACCTTAAACTTTTGACTTGGATTTGGATTGAAAGTACTTACAACTTTGACTTAGAAAACACCACTGGATATCATGAATACCCCACTTGATAACAATTTCATTGCTTGCACTGAGGATGCCTCCTAACCAGTTAATCCAGGGTTGCATGTAGACTTTTGGCTCTGTGGAGTTTATTTAATGCAGTTTTCCAAGAATATAGGAATTAGGCTAAAATTGGACTTCTAGTGGAATAACATTATGTAGGCAATATTTGGCTTATATGGTGCTTTATTCCTAATGCCTCTATCCTTTTTAGCATGCAACAAGGGTAAATAAAACTAAACAGTCAAGATTGATTACCCTTCTAAAAGAAATTAGTAAAAGTAATTTCACTATTTTCTCAAAATTCAAAAATCCTCCTAACTGACAATCAACAGCTTATAAACTTACCCTACTCAAAGAAAGATTCAAAACAAATTTTGAAAAATATAAAAGCAAGAAGTAATCTAGAAAGATTCACACTCACGTATTTTTTATAAGAAGGACTCAAAATGACCTTTTTTAAACCTTTTCTTGCGTATAAATAAAATGAGTATAAATAAAATCAAGACAACCTAAATAAAATGTAGGTTGCACCCTACACTTAGTTAATGCATTGTCCCTAATGCATGTAAAATAATAAAAGAAAAGAAGGTACTGAAAGCGAATTAAAAACTTCCCTGAAAAATATTAGATTACCTCCCAACCAGCGCCTTTATTTATAGTCGTTGGATCGACCTCATGAAGCTCATGGATCCTCTACAGTGATGTCTTCAATGACATTAATAGAATCTCCATCTTTGAAATGTTTCAACCTATATCCATTCACTTTGAAACTTTTGTTAGTGGATAAGCTTTGAATCTCAACAGCACCATGAGGATGGACACTGGTTACTACAAAAGGTCCTAGCCATCTAGATTTAAGCTTACCCGGGAAGAGTCTTAATTTAGAATTGAATAGCAAAAATTTTTCACCCACTTGAAATTCTTTCCTAGACAACTTAGCATCATGAAATGCCTTGGCCTTACCCTTATAGATCATAGAATTGTCATATTCTCAATTCTTCTAATTCCTACAGCTGTAATTTTATTTCCTTACCCGCCAAGTCATAAGCTAGGTTGCACTGCTTAACAGTCCAATAAGATTTATAATTCAAAAGGCAGATGATAGGCCTTCTCAAAAACTAATTGATAAGGTGACATGCCTATAGGTTTCTTGTATGTAGTCCGGTAAGCCCAAAGAGCTTCCTCTAACCTAAGGCTCCAATCTTTTCTATACAGGTTGACTGCTTTCTCTAAAATACTTTTAATCTCCTATTTGAAATCTCAGCTTGGCTTTTTTTTGGGGGGTGACCAGTAGACACCTTATGAGTGATATGATATTTAGCTAGTGGGGCACCTAAGGTTTGTTGCAGAAATGTGTCCACCTATCACTAATGAGTGCTTTAGGTACTCCATATCTATACAGAATATGAGATTTGACATTTTTAACCACAGTGTTAGTGTCATCAGTTCTAGTAGCCATAGCTTCAACCCATTTAGAAACATAATCCACAAACAAGAGAATGTAAGTATAACCACATGAAGGGGGAAAGGATCCCATGAAATCAACACCCCACATATCAAAAAGTTCACAAACATAAATGCTATGCAAGGACCTTTGAATTTTCCAAGATATATTACCTATTCTCTGACAAGGTTCACATCGCCTGCAGAATTCATATGCATCTTTAAAGGTCAAAGGCCAGTAAAGACCACACTCTAAGACTTTATGAGCTATTCTCTTGGGACCAAAGTGTCCCCCACTCTTAGAAGAATGACAAAAGGTAAGAATGGAATGAATTTCATTGTCATCTACACATCGTTTAATAATCTTATCACTGTAAAATTTCCACAAGTAGGGTTCATCCCATAAGTAATACTTAGCTTGGGGTCTAATTTCTCCTTCTCTGCTCTGGACGAGTTTGTGGGGAATTCCTTGGTCACTAGGTAATTGGATATGTCTGCATGCCAAGGGAGAGTACTAATAGTCATAGTATATAAAGTCTCATCTGAAAATTGGTCACTAAGTGACCTTCCCTTTTCCTCATTCTCTAGCCTACTCAAATGGTCAACTACTAAATTCTGTGCTCTAGGCTTGTCTACTATCTCAATGTCAAACTCTTAGAGTAATAAAACCCATCTAATCAACCTAGGTTTGGAGTCATTTTTTTGCAACAATGCTTTAAAAGTAACATGATGAGAAAAGACAATAATGATCACATCAAGCAAATAAGGATAAAATTTCTCAAGAGCAAACACAGCAACATACAATTCTTTCTCAGTGGTGGTGTAATTTCTCTATGCATGGCCAAGAGTTCGAGAAGCATAGCATATTACATGGGGTACTCTTCCTACTCTTTGACCTAAAACTACCCCTACAGCTTTATTACTAGCATCGCACATCAATTCGAAGGGTAGGGCCTAGTTTGGGGGTTGCATTATAAGAGTGGTGGTCAGATTCATTTTTAATTCATCGAATGCTTTCATACAGTCTTCATTAAAATCAAAATAAGCATCATTAGCAAGCAGATCACACAAAGGAGAAGCAATTTTAGAAAAGTCTTTGATAAATCTACGATAAAATCCAACATGTCCTAAAAAGGATCTGACTTCTCTAACAGTTTGAGGGTAAGGCAAAGACTGTATAATTTCAACTTTTGCTTTGTCTACCTCTAGTCCCTTAGTAAAAATAACATGTCCTAAGACTACACCATGCTCAACCATGAAATGACACTTTTCAAAATTCAAAACCAAATTGGTTTCAATGCATCGCCTAAGCACTAAAGCGAGATGATGCAAGCACTTATCAAAACAACCACCATGAACAGTAAAATCATCCATGAAAACCTCCATAATTTTGGTGATAAAGTTAGAGAAAATGCTCCTCATACATCTTTGAAGTGTGGGCGGTGCATTACATAAACCAAAAAAGATTCTCCTAAAAGCATAAGTGCTAAATGGGTAAGTGAAGGTGGTCATTTCCTAATCCTCAGGGACTATTAGAACCTAGATATACCCTAAATACCCATCTAGAAAACAATAATGAGACCTACCAGCTAGCCTCTTAAACATTAGGTCTATGAAAAGTAAAGGAAAGTGGTCTTTCTTGCTGGCCTTGTTCAGTTTCCTATAATCTGTACAGACTGTCCAATCACTCTGTAATCGAGTAGAAACTAGCTCCCTCGCTTTGTTCTGAGCTATGATTATTCCCCCTTTCTTTGGTACCACATGTATAGGGCTCACCCAATCAGAATCAGCTATAGGATAAATTACCCCAGCATCTAACCACTTAAGGATCTCTTTCTGCACAACTTCCATCATGGGTGGGTTAAGTCTCCGTTGAAGGTCTCTTCTAGGCCTAGCCTCTGACTCCAAAGTGATTGTATGAGTACAAAGTGTTAGGCTAAGTCCTTTAAGGTCTGCTAACATCCATGCAAATGCTTTCCTATGTTCTCTAAGCACCCTAACCAATTTTTCTTCTTATTCAGGCTCAGGTGCCCTGAAGCTAATCACAGGCAGTGTCTCATCGTCCCCTAGATAGACAAATTTCAAATTCTCAGGCAAAGGTTTAAGTTCTAACTTAGGGGGTGAGATAAGTGAGGGCAATAATTCATCATGATTAGTAGTCAAACAAATTTCCTCAGACTCCTCAATTGAACTCATTAGACAAAAAGACTCTATTATAGCCACCAACTCATCATGCAAAATATATGGCATATGTTCAAATGCATCTAAACTCATGGTCAGCATAGTTTTTAGTACATATTTATGTGACAAGTCATGGACAACTTGGGACAATTCATCAATGATATCAAGTGCACATATATGATTCTCATCAGATGAAAATTTCATAGCATCAAAGATATCAAATTTAATTACATCTCCATCAAATTCCATAAACAAAGTTTCAATGTGCACATCTATTTTTATCCTAGCTCTTTTTAAGAACGGTCTACCTAACAATATAGGAACATCATTAGAAGCATCACCTATGTCCAAGATAAAGAAATCAGTAGGAAATACCAGTTTATCTATTTGAACTAAGACATCTTCTATTACACCGTCAGGGTATGCACAACTTCTATCAGCTAAGTGAATTACCAAACTAGTTCTTTTCAACTCTCCTACTTTTAGTTGTTCAAAAAGAGATTTGGACATTACATTAATGGAAGAACCTAAGTCAAGCATAGCCTTATCAAATGTCATGTTCCTTATTTTACAAGAAATTGAGAACATACCTGGATCCTTATATTTAGTAAGGAGTTTCTTTTGGAGAACAGCAGAAACATTCTCCCCCATACTTACCTTTTCATTTCCTTTCATTTTACGCTTTGAAGTGCACAACTCTTTTAGGAACTTAGCATAGCGAGGTACCTGCTTAAGTGTATCCAGAAGAGGAATGTTAATCTCAACCTTTCTAAATGCATCTAGAATATCCTGGTTAGCCTCTTTTACCTTAGAATTAAAATTCGTCAATCTACTAGGAAAAGGCGAAACTGGTTTTAATGGTTCATGTAGAAACAATGATAGACTCCTTCTTTTGGTCATTTTTAGGTTCCTTAGCCTTAATTTCTTTTTCAAACTCTACCTCTCTACTCCACTGAGGCTGTATTAACTCTTTCCCACTCCTAAGTGTTATAACATTAACACTATCCTTAGGATTTGGGTAAGGTTGAGATGGTATTCTTTGTTACACTTAAGCCTGTGGATTGCTAACTAAAGTGTCAGAAGCGGTTTGCCTTTGTTGCATCTGCTTTATAGGCATCTCTAAGTTCTATAGCTTAAGGTCTGTTTCCTTCTTCTATTCATCCATATTTTTCATCATCTATTTTAGAAGGAAGTTAGTCTTATCTTGAGCAGAAGGTTGGTTCGATGGTTGGTTAAAGTTAGGGGGATTAGGTCTAGGCCCATACCTAAGGTTAGGATGATCCCTCCATCCCTCATTATAAGTATTGGAATAAGGGTCATATCTTCTCTGCCCCTAATTAGGAGACACAGCATTAACATTCCCCCCTTGTAAATTAGGACAATCATCAGAAACATAACCTTCTATGCAGCAAATATTACAAATAACAGCAGCTTGAACCCCACCAGTAACTAACTTATTCAACATATTAGTAATTTAAGACAACTGAGTCTCGACAGGCCATCCATGTGAAATTTCATTAACTCTCCTAAGTTGGTTTTCCCTAGTCCTAAGTTGTTGTGTGTTTTAAGCCATGTTGTCAATTAACTCCCTAGCTGCTGCTGGAGTTTTGTTCACTAACGCCTCTTCACTTGCAGCATCCATTATATTCTTGTTAGATGGTAAAAGTCCTTCATAAAAATATTGGATTAATAATTGATCAGTGATTTGGTGCTAAGAACAACTAGCACACAACCTATTAAAACGTCCCTAATTTTCATACAAAGACACCCCATCATTTGTTTTATTCCACAAATCTCTTTTCTAATTGACCCTATCCTAGATGCAGGAAAGAACTTTCTAAAAAATCTTTGTGAACTTGAGTCCAAGTAGTAAATGATGTAGGGGAAAGATAATATAACCAATCTTTAGCCCTATCCTGAAGTATAAAAAGAAATGCCCTCAATCTAATCTGATCCTTAGGAATCCCCTCATGTTGCATGGTGGAACAAGTAATAATGAATTCATTAATAAATTTATATGGGTCCTCACCAGGTAATCCATGAAATTTAAGCAATAAATTCAAAAATTCAGAATTCAGTTTTAAAGGTCTGTCTAAGGCAGGATATGTGATTGATAAGGGTTGTACAACCAAGTTAGGGGCAGCAAGCTCACGTAACGTAGCATTATTAGCCATTTTATCGTTAGAAGATGTTGAATTATCAGAAAGACTTACAGAATTTTCGCTTTTTGTATCACTTACTGTTTAGTCTTCTAGTGACAGCTTTTTTTTATTTGGTCCTGATTTCCTACTGCGTGTAGCTTTCATCAACTAACAGGCTGAAAAAAGAAAATCTAAATATTAGAACAAGTCAATCAATTTAGAAAAAGCGAGAGATATAAGCAAACTAATCTTTCCCCGCCAACAGCGCCAAAATTTATAAAGCTTGTTGTAGAGCTAAAAATTAAACCACTATTTGATTTATAAATAATATTTATAGTATAGGAAAGTAGGGGTCAATCCCACGGAGAGAGATATAAATTTTTAAGTTTACCTACTATCTAATTCAAATTTTATCAAATTAATTTATATAAATCCAAATTAAGAAAATCTAAAAAATTACTTACTTATGCCCCTAAATATTTAAGCCTAATTCTGGAAAGAAACACAATAAATACCTAACCTAAATATTCTTGGAAAAATAAAAACAGAAAATTATCGCACACTATTAACTGAAAATTAAAACAGAAAATAACAAGCAGAAAATTAATATCAAAAATCACAAAAAACTAATCTCAATTAATATTATGCAATTTATAAATTTATATTTCCAGAATTATATTTAATTAATCTTAGAAAAATAAAACAGAAGATAATAGCAGAAAATTAAAATAGAAAATAAATATGATGTCAGAGAAATAATAAACTACACTTAATTAAATATAAAAATAAATAATAAATTTATCCATATTATAAAATGTAATTTTCTAGACTTAATAAAACCCTAAAAACCGAACCTAAAACTTAAAAACATAATTTTCAGATTTATTAAAGTAAAAACCCAAACGAATTCAATTCACAAAATAATTTTAAAAAATTATGAAATAATTTCCAAAAATTCTAAAATTTAATAGCAGCAGATTAAGACACTAAATAAACCCTAAAATCGAATAAAAAAATGAAAAAATACAAAAGGAATTATTTTTTACCAAATTCTTAACAAATCGGTAAATAATGGCAAAGTAGAATAGAAAATAAATCTGAGAATTTAACCACACTAAATATCATAATATAACTGATATAAAACTAGTAAGATACTCCTAAAAGATTACTCTTTTGGGGGGTAAACAAATTTAATATAAAATCTATAAATTTAATAATTAAAATTCACAAACTCAAGAAATTAACTAAAAAAACAACAAATAGTTATTAAAAATACCAAATCAAATAAATCACTTGACCAAATTATGATTCACCATACCCTAATTTATATCTGTCATTAATATTATCCACCATTTATTTTTTTAATAGTTAGACACTAGAAAAGATCCCCCAGTAGTTCTTTTCCAATTTTTAGTTTAACCTCTAAGACCAGTCCTAGATTTAAACCCTTCTAATTAAATTAACTAATTTGCACCAGTATAAATTAACTAATTTAATTAGAACATTGAACACGTCTAACCTTAGCAAATTACAATTACCAGTAATTATAATTAACTAGTCCTTATTTGAAAATCTAATTTAAATCATAATAAGATTAATCAAGATCAGCCTTAAATTAATTTTCACAATAAAAATTTTAATGAATCAAATTTTCACAAAATATCAAAATTAAATAATAAAATAAACATGAATAACAATCAACTTATCTCAAAATATAAATTTCAGATGGTTTTACAAAATCAAGTCAAGTGGAATAAAATTTAGACTAACATGTTAAATAAAACACAAACTAATTCATTTAACATGTTTGGATTAAATGAAAGGAAAAACAAATAAAATAAACTAATTCTAAAAATACTAAGAATTAACTAAAGATCAAGTAGATTAGAATGACAACCAACTACACCGGCAAGTCTCAAACCTGTGACTTTGATTAATCGGCACACAACAGCGGCGGTCGTGGTGGCTTGGAGGTGGTCAGGTGTGTCTCGGTGGCCCAATCGCCACCAAGGAGAAGGAGGATTATGATGATGATATTTGTGAGATGATGAAGATGATATATGATATGTGATGGTGATGGCGGTTAGGCGTGAAATGTGGAGTTCGGCGTGAAATGTGGTGATGTCGTAGTTATGGATTGACGATGGAGGATGATGGTTGAAGGATTTCAGGAGATGATGCTGATTAGTTGTCGCTTGGACAGTTGTAGAGCAAGTAGGATGCTGAGTCTTAGGGGTCATTTCAAAATTCTTGGCCAGTTTGACCTGATATTTTCCCTCTTTTAGCATAATTTTCTCACTTTTTTCATGAGTTTGGACTTAAATCTTTATTTCCTAAATAGTGTAAAAACAATGAATATTAGACAAATTAATAACATAAAATAAATTAATAACACAAAAAATATGCATAAAAATGAGACTTAACAGACAAGATAGTATTTATCTACTCAAATTAAAGGAAAATCTGATTATAGCACAAATAAAAAATTAGTAATGTCTTAATGTTAGTAAATGAAGAATAATTTACATACGTGGGGGAGGCTTGGGAAAATTATCGGTCTTGTCATTAATTGCCTTCTCAAATATGTAAGAATCATGACATATGCAAAGAAAACTAGCAATGACAAAAGTAATTTGTGTATCAAAGTTGCATATGGCCATAACATTTGGAGTTAGCATACTCGACCAATACATTAGACTTGTTTCTCACATGATACGATAGTTGGTATGTGTACTCAATCTATAAAACCAATGCAATCCTACAAAAAATATTGATGATTTAATTTCGGTGATGTCAATCAATGTCTTGCAAATAATTTAATAACTTATCAGTCTTACCTTAAAACAAGACATGTATCTTGCATCTTCACACATCTCAGGGGGTATGTCTTTGAAATTTAGGTCTATTGGTGCAATTATATCACAAGCTAGGAGGAGAACTTCACCTAACACATGGTGAAAGTATCTACTAATTGTTTATCCCGAATATTAATATTTTTCTTGAGAATCTCTGTTACTATTGTCACGTGCTAAAGTATTTAAAAACAGTCCTAAAATCTTAATAGTTGTAGTTCTCTTACTTCCTTGAAGTCCGTATTTCGGTTCTAAAGTATGTAATGTAACAACTTAAAAAATATACTTTCACTCATTCTAAATGCATTATAACATCCTATGTTATGCCCATCTAAAACTTTTCTCACCCACTTTTGCCCATTATATTGAGAAGTCATACAAGGTTCCTTGTTCCTTGTGTATGTATTTCTCATAGTACATCTATATGCAGCAGGTAGCTACACAAGCAATTCCATTAGTTATGATATTTTATTCAAAGGAATCATCATAATCACTATAATTATCTTGATTCAACACTTGGAACTGGAATATTTGACCATGAGAATACTTTGTTTTAAACAAACCTAATCCTACATTCATATAAATCAAATAAATCTTCATTAATCCTTGTTCAAATATAAGAATTTTAATATTTTAAAGCACAAAGTCAAATATTCCACAAAGAAATCTACAAGGAAAATAACACTATTGTTCAACAAAAAGCAAAGTACTACAAGTATCCATTCCAAAAGGGAGGGAAAAGGAAAAAAGCACTAAGATTATAATCTATTGTTCATTAATCAAACCTAAAACTAGCCCCAATGGCCTCAAGCTTTAGCCATTGGAGTCTTAGATGGTGTTTCAAGGATGCAAATGCCTCTCCCTTTTCTTTCACCATTAAGGTGTTAGACACAATAACAAAATAGAGCTGGCCACCTTCTTCTAAATTAGACATTCCATCTAATATTTCAATTACTTTAAGCACACTACAACTAGGTAGCTCTTGCCTATGTATCACCTACATGAGGTGTTCCTACTTTCCATTACATCATGAAAGCAATCAATCTGCCCTGATAACTTTAAAGATCCTCCCACTTTTTCCCTTGTACCCATTTGTCCATCATTCGTAATACTTTTTCTTTTTTATTTTCCACCCTGAGCAGTTTGTGTTGGTTTAGTAAATTGTGGCTATGAGATGGTAGATGGAAATTCTAGTGAAAAACTATGATATAAATTTATACTTTCTAAACCATTTGCATTGTTATTACTAAGCTTTTCATTAGAATTAAGATTTGCTACTATTTGGTTACCACTCTGAGGATGAGGTGCACTTGATGTAGGTGTCCATACATGACGAAGCTCAAGAATTATAGTAGAAAATATTTTATCAAACTGTGCTTCCAAATCAGGATCAATCCATTGTATCTTAAATTTCTTAGCCTTTGGAACTACCTATGATTAGAAAAGTAATAGAAAAGAGTCATGTCTTATAAATATATAGTTTTAATTAAGTAAAGATCTTCATCATAAGATGTTGCTACAAACTTCAAGTCTCGTCTTCCACCACCCTTCAGTTACATCAACAACCCTTTTAGTAAGGCTCCATCCAAGACAAGTAGAGCCCCTTTTAAGATCCTTCCACAATTTGTACTCCCTTTTTAATTGATCCTACTTATTTTAAAATTGAATATATTCACATTTTACATTACAGAAAGCATTGAATATAAGAATTATGTTGTTCCAACCCTCTTTATTAATGTTTGATTCCAAAGATTCTTGTGGTGTGCAGTAGGTGACGACAGGGGATCAAAGAACGGGCTTACCAAATGACATGTGAGTGACACCTAACGTCCTCCTCTTCCAAGGTCCAATCTGCAAAAAAGGCGCTCCTGGGTTGCGGACCAGGGAACGCCTCTCTGACGGTTAAATCAGTCAAGGATTTGAGTTAAAGGTGAGTAAAGAGAGAGAATGTAGTATGAGCCCAATGAAGGATCAAACTGCCAACCCCTTTCCCGAGGTGGGTAGGTAACTATTTATAGTCCCTATGGCTAAGGGTAAAATAGTAATCTTTCTTGGGTTATTCCCAGTTTGGCCAACGGGTCTCTGAAAAGAGCTACTAGGGTCCCGCTAGGAGCATTTTCAGGGGCATGTGCTTGGCCTGTGAGATAGCTGAGATGAGCCCAGTGGGGAGATCATATTTCCCCAACCACTTAGTCCCTCACATTTTACCTGCACGTTGAGCCGAGTGAGTAGTCAGGTGAAATGTGAAATCTGCCCATGGCCGGTATATATCTGTAGGCTTTGGAAATTGGTGGCTCGTGGTGGACGGTCTTGTGGCTACGGACCATAGAGCCAGCCAAGCACCTGTGATGGAACAAGAACTAAAGTCTGGACGGTGGCTTGGGAAATCTTCCTACTAGTGGATATAAAATGTGGTCACTAGGGATGGAGGCTCTATCTTTCATCTCCAGCATCGACTTCCATCGGGACATTCCTTTCTATGGCTTTTCCTCATTCGTTAAGCACCAGCGAGATGGCTCAATATGTTGCCTATCGCTTTGAATGAGATCAATGTGGGGTTGCTTTTTCCCCGTTCCATCTCCCAAACGATTTTCAGGCTTTGTGCCCAAGTTATGAGCTTGTTATGGCCAAGGAAGTTGCTTAGCGCTTCGAACTCCCCGAATTGCCCCAGGTCATTTTCTATGCAATGCTTCTTAATGAAGCTAAGAGGTTGGGAGTACTACATGGGCGGACGCTCCGCATACTGGAGTGGGCCCTTACCGAGCTTCATTGGAGCATCTTTGAGGCGTGGGTCTGGCAGAACGGAGATGGGATTCTGGAGGCCCAATTCCGGGAAGAGGCCGAGTAAAAGGAAGACAGCTTGGACACCGAGGGGGCTGCCTCCTTTTCAGATGATGACAAGCAGGAGTGAAGTCGGTCAAGAGGTGTCTTAGATACGCGCTCTTCTTTTCTTTTCCTTCTTTCCTTCATTTTTCTTTCTTTTTTTTTGTACCGTCCTGTTATCAGCAATAAAATTAATTATGCCTTCCTTCTTTCTAAGTGTTGCCATTTTCCTCATGTTTATGTGGAATTTATTAGATGGATGGCACTGCCGCCTTGATAGGGTAGCGTGGCCTCGTAGGGTGAGAGGTCCTTAGTCTGATCGTCCGTTTCGTCGATCCCAAATTTGATTGGGTAGCCTTATAGCTTCTCTGTTAAGTTTGTGACCCCCCTTTTGCTATTTCCTCGGGAGGTAAGCAGGATGGCCATGTGTCATGAGTGGACTAGCTAAGACGTTTCAGGGTTGTTTTAGTAAAACGTCATCTTTCTCCTCCTCCTATAAATAGAAACCACTGCTCCTAGAAAGATTGCTCAGGTACATTCGTTCAAAGAGAAACTATAGGAGAGAAGAACAAGAGAGAAAGGAGAAGAGATGAAGCTTTGCACGCCCTCTTTATTATGGTATTCCTCCTCTTCACGACACCAGGGAAATGGCCGACTTCATGACGGAGTCCTTTAGGTGGCACTGGAGGAGCGCCACACGCCCGCCTCGTTCGCTTCCGGACGATTACCAAGATTTATGCTCGCGCTTTACACTATCTGATGCAGAGAGAGCAGCGCTTGACTTCAAACTTCCCGAAATGATACAAGCGACATTCTATACTATGCTACTAAACGATACCATAGACCTGGGCATAGTGAGCGGCTTCCTTGCGTCGATCTGAAGTTGACCCTTGAGGGCTTAAGGTGGACGTCGTTTGAGGCCTGGCTGAGTTGTACCAGTCGCAACCTGCGAGAGGCGCAACTTCGGCAACGAACCACGCCTTCAAGAGCCTGCGGGTTGGTGGACAGCTAGGAGGAGAGTTATGTATCAATTAGCCCCCCGCCCTCTTCCAGTGATGAGGAGTAATGTTAGATTTTTCCAAATATTTTCTAGTATGTTGTCCTTCCCTTGCACATTCCTCTATAAGAGGTGTTTGTACTCGTAAGTCTTGATAATAAAGTGCCACGCCCTTTTCTTCCAGAACGGGACCCAACTCTTGTATTCATTTATTTATTTATCTTTTAAGCTTTAGCTCGCAAGGGCCACGTGTCATGAATAGACTAGCTGGTTGCTACCTCAGGAAGGGTAGTGTCCTTCGAGCTGCTTCTTTCTCTATAAAAGGGGGTGATGAGTTCCCACTAATAAGTGACTCCCTGCACATCTCCCTGACTTTTAGAGAGAGAAGATATGAGTGATAGAAGAGAGAGGGAGAGAAGGACAATGGTCCATTTTCCAAACTTTATTAGTGCCGAGATGGCGGCCGAATACGTTCGGGACACCTTTCAATGGCCTTTGAGGGAGACCTCAGCTCAGCGCCCGAACCCTCTCCTTGCGGATCATCACGGCCTCTGCCCGGGTGTTGACCTTAGCGTGGCTACACAGTACCCTCAAGACTCCACCATCCTTGAGATAGTGCAAGCGATCTTCTATACCATGGTTGTGAACGACATTATGGAGTTGGATCTCACGTGCAGACTCACAGTGGAATGCATGATGTGGGTCATGCCGCAGCTGAACTGGGCCCCCATCGAGTTCTGGCTAGAGAACATCGATTGTAGGCTTAAGAGAGCCCAGGCTTCCCGGGCTGTGAACCCACCTGCAGACCCTGCGTCTTCGGGTGCTCCGATAGAAGACTCGGGCTTAAGCGTCCCACATCAAGTAATGAGGAGTAGGCATATGAGTTTCGTTGTACTCTTCTTTCCTTGTTTGTGTAGATGTTATGTACCGATTTGGCCGGCGTAATAAATTATCTTTTTTCTTACGATGTGCTTTTCATCTTTATACCGAGATACTTTATGCATGCGTGGGTTGATGCGATAGTGCTTGGCTATAAAGCCAAGCTAGGCTAGTGATCGGTCATAAGGCCGTACGTTTAGAGCTACAACCCCTGTTAGGGTTGGTAACATAGCGGCCAACCATCAGCCATGCTGAGGGACCTCTAGCCCCAGTAGGGGCTGCGGGTCTCTAAGCGCAGCCTCCAGCGACCGGCCATAAAGCCAGGCTCTGGGACTAGTAGTCCCTCCTAGAGCTAAGAGTATAGTGACCGGTCTTAAGGCCGTGCTCAAGGGTCCTTAACCCTTAGTGGGGATAAGGATATAGTGACCGGTCTTAAAGCCGTGCTCAAGGGTCCTTAACCCTCATTAGGGCTAGGGGTATAGCGACTGAGCTTAAGGCTGTGCTCAGTAATCCTTAGCCCCCTCTGGGGCTAAGTATGTAGCGAACGGTCGTAAGGCCGTACTCAAAGATCTTTAGCCCCTACTGGGGCTAGACGTATAACGACCGGCCTTAAGGCCTTGCTCAGGGAGCCTTAGACCCTACCGGGGCCAAGAATGTAGCGACCGGTCGTAAGGTCGTACTCAGGGACCCTTAGCACTTACTGGGGCTAAAAATGTAGCGAACGGCCGCAAGACCTCGCTCCAGGATCTTTTAGCTCCTACTGGGGATAGAAGTGTCGCGATAGGCTGTAAGGCCATGCTCAAAGATCCTTTGCATGTCCTGGGCTTGAGAGTGCAGCGATCGGCCATAGGCCATCCTATTAAAGCTTTATCCCCTTAGAGCCTAGGGGTTCCTTGTATGTGAGAGGGGGGTCATAATGTGGCACCACGTGGCAGCGGTTGGGATTAGTTGTGTCTTTTGAGTGTCTCAGGAGGAGCGTTTTCCATCTTTGCTCTATATGAGGGCATTAGGCTTTTACGAGAAAGGTCATTTTCCTCACTGCACACTAAACGGTTTCTAGAAAGAGAAACGGTTTCTAGAGAGAGGCTCTGCTTCCCCTTAAAAATGTCTTCAAATACACTATAGCGTTTCCAATTCCTCCTTCATATCTTCAAAAGGATCTGTCTGTGCATTCATCTTCATCTTCAACATCCTCCTTTGCATCTTCATCTTCTTCAAGTACGCCTTCGTATCTCATTCAAGCACTATTTGTTGTACTTGTATAGTTATGTCTTTATCTTATTCATCCAGAGGGGACGTTCTTGAAGGATTAGCCGACCCCCAGGTGGTGGGCCACCATCCGTAGTTCTCCAGCCTCCCCGGCTTTATTGATGGCCAGGTAGTTACGGGCGTTCCCCCAAAAAATCAATGTAGGGAACCCAACAAGATTCTCTACGCGGTGCGTCTTTTTGAGCCGACACTTCCTGGTGGTCTAGTTGCGAGTATTCCTCAACCCCTAGCATCCTTAGTCCTGAGGTGGAGGTTTCATACCCATAAGAAATCACTATAGCTGACTTTATGAATGATTTTCAGGTACGACAAATGTCCAAGATGAAGTCCACCCCTCGCATCAAGACCCCTGATGAGCTTCTGTCCAAGGGCACCCTTAAAGGTAATATTTGCTCTGCCTCAAGCCCTCCAAGGCCAAGGATCGACGTCTTGCCTACCCACTCTAACTCCTCCTTTGCCGGCGCCTCGACTAGTTTGTCTGATGAGGCATCTGCTGACTCCTCTGACGATGAGTCATCCTCCAGATCTTCCTCGGGCAAGGCATCAACCACCTCCTCGATGCAAGTGGAGCCCAGTGCCCCGAGAAGGGCCGTACTTAGGAAGAGGGGACGTACCCCAACAAAACCGGTCCATGAAGTTGTAGCCGAAGGGTTTGTATTTCCTGGGCCCCCGCACGTTCAGATCCCCAAGATGGGCCTAGCACACACTTCCCGAATCCAAAAGCTGTTCCTTCTCTAAAAAGAATGACCATTGAGAAGAAATATCTTTTGCCCGTGGGCTATAGTTTCATTATCCCGGAAGCGGATGCGATCGTCAATGAGCCAACCCTGAACTGTATCGTGATCTATCGGTTGGCCTTTAACTACGGCGTTTGGTTTCCTCTCCACCCCGTGATCTTGGAGATCTTGAGAAGGTTCGAGCTTGCCCTTGCACAGATTGTGCCCACGTCTTGGCATAACATATGCTCCTTCATAGTGACGTATGAGCTGCACGGCCTAATGTGTGCTACTCGGGCGTTCGGCCGGGTCCATACCATCCAGAGGGCTCCCAAGGAGACCGGGGACCTTAGGTGGTATTGCTTTAACAACAGGCTAAGCTACATGAAAGCCATTGAAAAGAAGTCAAAGGTGAAACATTGGAAGTATGACTTCCTCTCTGTATGTCGAGACTTGGGTTGGGGGGACCTTCCTGGTTAGAATGAAGAGAAGCCAGTCAGGAACCCCTTCGAAGAGCCGTCCGACGAGGAGCAAAAAATGGCTCGATACTTTCTTTACTATATACCGGAGGACGACCACCCGAGGCCCATTCCCAAGTTCATGGCCAAGGTGATAGAGTCAGTGCAGGGGCCTGAGAGGAAGAGGAGCAAGTCTAGCGATAGAGAGCCTTGGAATTGGCTCCCTAGATTAAAATTCTTCGAGAATGATTTTTTCCTAGCCGCCGCTGGCCTTCTGGTTCTAAAAAAATATTTCTAAGGGTACTCAGCCTTCCCCCTTTAGTCAGCCCCCTCATTTAGTTCTGACATGACTTTTTTAAATTCTGTACAGAGCAAGCGAGGGCGAAGCTAACGCCCTCTGAGAGCGGGGACGCCACCTCCAGCAGGTAGCGGCCGAGGCTTAGCACCGCCGCGAGGAGGAAAAGGCTCGCCAAGTGACCATGACGGCCAAGAAGGTATGAGCTCCATCGTTTGGATCTTCGTATGTCGCATCCTTCATGCCAAAAGGCTAACCCTCTCACTCTATTGCATGCTCCCCCACTGGTACCACGCCGGAAAAAGCCCTCCATAAGCTTACCCATCCTGGGTCGACACAAGCGCCTGCAGACTGAAGACCGCCGAGAAGAAATGAGCTGCCTCAACTCCCGCTCCCACTAAGAGGAAGGAAGTTAAGGGGATGTCCCCCCCCTTTACGGTCCACCACCAAGCTCGCCCTAAGGACTTCCTGGCTGCCGACTCCACCACCAAGCTCGAGCTGGTTCAGGAACTGGCCAAGTCATGGGACATAGTCGCCTTAGGGACTTCAGAGCCCATCAAGGTCACCGAGCAAGAGGTGGCAGTTGCTGAGGTTGGTGGAACATGTTCCCTCCTCCCTCGTCCTTATTTTTGGCTTTCGTGTTCGTTCCTTAGTAATGTCATGTCAATCGCTTTGCAGGCTCTCGTTCAGTCGATGAAGGCCTTGTCCAAGCGCTGCAAGTCGGAGGAGGCTACGGCCAGATACAAGCGCTGCTAGTAAAAGTTGAGGGAAGAGAAGGACTCATGGGAAGCGGAGAAGAAGGACATACAGAGCAGGTTAAACAAGGCGCTCTCCCAAGCCGAGGCCACGAGGAGGGCATGGGATTCCTCCCTACGGTACTGGCGACTCTGCCCCTGATTTGCAGGAGGACAGTTACTTCAAGGCCTGCTAGGAGGTCGAAGGCCGGGATCCTGAGGAGGTAGAGTTCATCCCACCTTCTGGCGAGGGGGTCGAAGATAAGGAAACCACACCTCTGGACGGCAGATGAAGGGGGCTTCGACGACGGGGGGGAAGCCTAACCTTGTAATCTTTTTTTTCTCTTTGTCACGCCTTGCCTTATTGGCCTGCAAGTTTCTCATTAGTGCTTGTACTCTTCCATTTTATTAATGAAAGATACTTTTTGGCGATAGTGCTTCTTCCCTCTGTCCCCTGTCTATTGTACTTGTTGTTTCGCTTTACTTTTGTTTTCCCCTAATTGTACTCTGTGGGATTGTAGCCCCCAAGCAAAAGAATAAGGAACATAACTGTTTAAACGGTTAGTCGTATGGGGTCATGCTTGAGGAACCTTAGCTGCTATTGAAGCTAGAGTGTAGCGACCGGCCGTGAGGCCGTGCTCAAGGACCCTTAGCCCTCATTGGGGCTGAGAGCAGAGCAACTGGTCGTGAGGCCGTGCTCAAGGACCGTTAGCCCCCTTTGGGACTAAGAGTTAAGCGACCGACCGTGGGGTTCTATTTTTATTTCTTGGAAACGGAGAATATATAACTGTTTGACGTAAACCAAACATAAACCTAGGAGTAGTACTTCCCCAGGTTGCTGCTATGCCAGGTTCGCGGTATAGAAGAGGCGTGAGTGATCTCGAGGCGGAACATACCAGACCGAACTTGGGAGGCAACCCTATATGGGCCTTCCCAGTTGGCGGTGACTTTTCCATGTTCCCCTGCGCGTGCTACGGCTTCCATGCGATGAGGAACAATATCAGCTACCTGAATAGGCTGTAATCTTACTACACGGTCATGGAGGTGCGGGATGCTGAGCTTGTATAGGGCTTCTCAGAGAAGAGCATCCCTACGAATAGAGGGGAGGAGGTCCAGGGTCTATCGGAGTGCTACGTTGTTCAACTCTTCTTGGAAAGTTGTCAGTCGATGAGTGTAGAGCGCGACTTCGATGGGTAGGATAGTTTCAGACCCATAGGCCAACATGAAGAGAGTTTCACCAGTGGCGGTTTTCTCAGTGGTTCGAAGGGACCATAGGACGCCATGCAACTCGTCTGCCCATTTTCCTTTGGCATCATCGAGCTTCTTTTGTAAGCCGTGGAGAATGGATTTGTTGGTCGCCTTTGCTTGGCCGTTGGTCTGAGGGTGGGCAACAGCCGTGAGCCGGGCCCGGCACCCCAAGGTGCTAAGGTAGTCAGTGAGCTTAGTGGTGTCGAACTGTCTGCCATTGTCGAAAATGATGGCGGAAGGAATGCCAAAGCGAGTGATGATGTTCCTCCATATGAACCTTCGTACTTCGGCCGTAGTTATGGAGGCGATGGCCTCGGCTTCTATCCATTTGATGAAGTAGTCAACCACCACAAAGAGATACTTGCGCTGTCCCATTGCTTTTGGAAAAGGTCCGAGGATGTCCATACCCCAAGTAGTGAAAGGCAAGGGACTGATAATTGGCGTCATAGGAGTGGAGGGCACTCGCTAGATGGGCGCAAACTTCCGGCATTTGCCACAAGTTCATATCAGAGTCATGGCATCTTCCCGTAGGCTGGGCCAGTAGTAGCCGGTTCATATGGCTGTTACAGCCAAGTCCGTCCTCTGGTATGTGCACTACAGACGCTCTCATGTAACTCTTCTAGGATCCACTTCCTTTCCTCTGGGGTTACACATCACAAAAGAGGTCAAGCAAAAGATCTCTTGTACAAAATTCCCTCGTATAAAATGAACCAGTTTGACCGTTGCTTCACTCAATCAGCTTCTTTTGAGTCTGCAGGTAGAGTACCATCAGTAAGGTATGCGCGGATAGGGTCCATCCATGTAGAGCTTCTATCTAACCATAGCAGTTCATGTAGGTCTATGCTCCTCTCCGTCAGGGTCTCCCACTAAATGTTCTTAGGCTTCCCATCATCGGATGAACTTGCCAATTTAGACAACGCATCCGCTTGTCAATTCTCTGACTGAGGGATATGCGTGATTTTCAAGTGCTTTAACAGCTTAGTAGCCTCCCGTACCCGTCGAACATACGCCGCCATGGTGTTATCCATAGCTTTGTATGCTCCGTTGAGCTAGCTAACCACCAGCTGGGAGTTAGAGAACGCTGGAGCGAATCGGCCCCTGCGGTGTAGCACAGCTCCATGCCTGCAATGAGAGTCTCATATTCTGCTTCATTATTTGATGCTTTGAATATAAATTTCAAAGCATGTTCATGTCGCTCTTCATCAGGTCTTTTGATGATGAGGCCAACCCTACTCCCGTCCTTGGTGGATGACCCGTCCATGTACAGGCTCCAAGGCCGGGGAGGCAACTCACTGTCTGAGACGGGAGTAATGTTCTCAGCTAAAAAATCGGCTAGCGCTTGGGCCTTGATGGCCCGTCACGACCCGAAAACCAAGTCGTAGCGCAACAATTCGACGGCCCACTTCAGGAGCCGTCCGGAGGCGTCCAGCCTTTGGAGGCCGCTCTTCAAGGGTTGATTGGTAAGAACCACAATCTTATTGGCTTCAAAGTAGGGCCGTAGTTTGTGGCTGGCCATCACCAGGGCGAAGGCAAATTTCTTTATGAGAGGATAATTGACCTCGGCCCCTACCAAGACATGGCTCATATAGTACACCGGAATCTGTTCTTTGGCTCGCTCTACCACAAGGACCGTGTTGATAGCGTGCTCCGAAGCAGCCAAGTATAGGACGAGGACTACTCCCACGAGGGGGCTTGCACTTTTGGGCAACTGAGCTAGGTATGTTTTCAGTGCTTGGAAGGCCTCGTCGGCCTTCTGATCACAAGCGAAGTCCGCACATCGCTGCAAAACATGGAAGAACAGCTGACAATTGTCTGCAGAGCGAGACATGAACCGGCTCAAAGCAACAATATACCCGGTCAAGCGCTGCACTTCTTTGACGTTCCGTGGTGGTTTCATATCCAAGATAGCTTGGATTGTATCCGGATTAACCTCAATCCCATGGCTGCTGATCATGAACCCAAGAAATTTTCCCGAGCGCACTTCGAACACGCATTTCTTGGGGTTGAGTTTATATTGAAGGCCCGCAGTATGTCGAACGTCTGCCTCAAGTCGTGGCTATGGTCGACATTAGCTTTTTACAATCATGTCATTAACGTAAACCTCCATAGTTTTCCCAATAAGGGGTTCAAACAGTTTGTTGACGAGGCGCTGATAAGTGGCTCCCACATTCTTCAGGCCGAATGACATCATCTTGTAGCAATGTAAGCCTCGGTCTGTGATGAACGCGGTCTTTTCGTGATCTTCTGGGCAAAGGGGTATTTGGTGGTACCCGAAGAAAGCATCTATAAATCTCAACAAGGCATGTCCGGCCATGACGTCTACCAGGTTGTTAATTTTGGTAATGGGTAACTGTCTTTCAGGCAGGCCTTATTCAAGTTCCTGAAGTCCACGAACATTCTCCACGGCATTGGGCTTTTTCACCAAAACTACGTTGGAGATCTATTCAGGGTACTGACGTTCTCGAATGAATCCTGCCTCTAAAAACTTTTGCACTTCAGCATTGGTTGCAGCCGCTCTCTCTGGGCCCATGTGGCGCTTCTTCTGGACGACCGCCCTATAGAGGGGGTCCACATTCAACTAGTGCTCCATAACGGTTGGAGCGATACCGGGCATTTCCTAAGGTCCGAAGGCAAACACGTCCTTGTATTCTCGCAGAAGTGAGATTAATGAATGTCGATTAGCGGCTACCCTTTCTCGGCTTAGCTGGACCGTATGCTCGGGGAGTCCTTCCTGTAAAGAGACTTATTCCACGCCGTCTGCGGCCTCAGGGCAAGGTTGTTCGGGTCGGCTGAGGCTATAGTGTGGATTACCGAGGCTTCGGGGACCGTAGGGGGTGGACCGCCTCTGGGCTTCTTGCCCGCCTAGGATGGTCCGTCGGGTCCTCGCTCAGTTGCTCGCTCCACCAGAGGGCGAATGCTCACCAAGTAGCATTCACGGGCGGTTCGTTGGTCTCCTTGCATCACTCCGACGCTTCCATCATCAGCTTCAAATTGAAGCTGGAGCAGGTACGGGGCGAGGACCTCCTTTACTCTGTGGAGGGTAGGGCGCCCTAAAATGACGTTGTAGGCTGTAGGCATATCGACGACTAGGAAATCAACCTCCAAGTTCCTGGCCTTCAGCTTATCGCCAAAGCATAGCGGGAGGCATATCATGCCGGTGGGGTTCACCTCCTGCCCCCCGAAGCCTAAAATGGGATGCACCAAGGGGACAATGTCCCTTCCTGGGTATATTAGCTTTTTCAGGCAGTCCTAGGTGATGATGTCTACGGAGCTCCCCGTATCGATCAAGATCCTCCGAACTATTGCACTAGCTACTTTCATCTCTACCACCAAGGGGTCGTTGTGCAGGGAGGCGAAGCGTGGGCTTCCCTTCCAACGAACACGATGGTGGGCGCCGTCAGGCGAACCCCCTGCTTAGCCGTGAGCACTAGCTGAGCGCTTCTAAGCTGGCCCTACCAAGCTGACCAGGTCATACCCTCCGCATAACCTCCAGCGATGGTAGCCACGACTTCTGTAGAACACTCTTCATCCTGCAGCTGGAGTTGCGCAGGCTCTCGTTCTCTGCGAAGGAAGCGTGGGCCCTTCTTTAGGAAATTGTCAATCTGACCCTTGTCTGCTAGTTCGTGAGGGCTTTTTTAAGGTCACGGCACTCAGCCGTGGTATGCCCATTCTACTCATGAAACTCGCAATACTTTTGTGCATTGTGAGACTTTGAGGGTGCGGTCATTGGTAGTGGTCTTCGGAGTATGAGATGTCCCCTGACCTCCATGAGGATACTTCTAGGGTCTGTGGTGAACCAATGATCGACTACCTTGAGTTGTGGCCTCCTCTCCCAGGAGCCATGATTCCTATCACCACAACTGGGGTTCTTGTCGACAAGTGTCCTAGCGTTTTTCGGGGCGTCTGAGTTATCAGCGCAGATGTCTGTTACACAAATGAAGTCCGCGGCCTTCCATAAGGCCTCGGCCAATGTGGTCTCTTTCTGCTCGGCTAAGGAGAACTTGAAGCGTCCGCTCTTCGGGCCATTCAAAAAGGAGGTGTATGCCACTCCATCTTCTAAGTCTGGGATCAGAACCGCCTCCTGGTGGAAGCGTTTAACGAGTTCAGCCAAGGATTCATGCGGCCCCCGTTTGATCTTCAAGAGGTGTATGCTGGTTCTCCTTTCCTTTCGACTTGCAATAAATTAGCTAACAAACTTGTCAGCCAAGTCTTGAAAACAAGAAATGGTTCCCGGGGCCAAGCTGTTGAACCATGATTACGCTACCCCCTTCAGGGGGGCAGCGAAATAACGGCAGTATGTCGCGTTGTCCACGTCCTGGACGTACATCTGCGCTTTATGGACCCCTAGGTGCTCCTCGGGATCGGTGGTCCCATCGTATAGGTCTATGGCAGGTATCTTAACCTTCCCATAGCGTGGAGTATTGATGATCTCCGCACTAAATGGTGTGGAGAACGGAAGAGCCACTAGCTGAGCGGTTGTTCCTGAAACCTTAATGGGGGTCCCTGGATACCGCTCAACCTTGATGGCTAGTCCGGGTCTTGAAGCTCTGGCCAGGAACCGATCTTCTCTGCGCGGTTCAGGGAGGCAGGCCTGCCTTGGGGGAGGGCTTCGAGTGCATTCACGGCGGGTACGGCGCTCCGGGGTAGGTCGTGGCCAACCTGAAGTTTCCTTTCGAGGTTTGGAAGTCTACTTCTGCTCCTCGAACTAGGTGGTTTGCCTGGAATGAGTTGCATAGGGTGCCGAAGCGGTGGCGGATTTGACCGATTAGCCTTGGTCGGGGCGGCTACTTGGCCGGGTAGTGGCTGCGGCGAGCCGATTATGGCTCCTCGTCTAGGATCGACCATGCCGGTTCGACTGCGAGGTCTCATGATCCCTATCGGTGTGATGAGGGGATGGTATGCACGCAGGCCAGTGGGAGAGCTTGTAGGCTGTAGTGGGCACATAATCAAAGTGAGGGAGTGGCCTCAGTGAATTCGCGGCTTCCATGGCCCTTTGGACCTACTCTGAGACTTGCCTCATGATAGTATATGTCATGGTGGACATGAAGTTCTTCAGGGAGTCCACCGTAATGTAAGCTTTTCTCTCGGGGGCGACGTGGACTAGTCAACCGGGGAATTGCCCGGAGCTCTCTGAGGCATCCTGAACCTCATGAGGTGTCGAGGTGTTGACCGCAGGGGCGTGTCCGTGCTCGTGTAGCTTCACTTACAACCATCGTTACCTCTCCATCCCCACAGACGGCGCCAATCTGATTCCGGAGATTCTTGTGGTGTACAGTAGGTGATGAAGTGGGACAAAAGAACGGGCTTACCAAATGACATGTGGGCAACACCTGACGTCCTCCTCTTCCAAGGTCCAACCTGCAAAAAAACCACCCTCGGGTTGTGGACCGGGGAATGCCTCTCCGACGGTCAAGTCAGTTAAGGATCCGAGTCAAAGGTAAGTAGAGAGAGAATGTAGTATGAGTCCAATGAAGAGTCAGACTGCCAACCCCTTTTCCGAGGTGGGTAGATGACTATTTATAATCTCTGTGGCCAGAGGTAAAACAGTAATCTTACCTGAGTTATTCCAAATGGGCCTCCGGTTTAGCCAACGGGTCTCTGAAAAGAGCCACCAGCATCCCGCTAGGAGCCCATTTTCAGGGGCATGGGCTTGGCCTGTGAGATAGCTAAGATGAGCCCAGTGGGCAGTTCATGTTTCCCTAACCAATGTTAGTATTTGGATGATTTCTCATTCAATTTGCTTGATGCTGATTAATGATCAGATGGGCAGCTACCAGATACTGATATCATTATCTATTAGGAGTAATGTCCTTAACAAATCTTATTCAAAAAAGAAAGAAAATCCCAAAGCGGTTGTATCCTCTATGAATGTTATCATAAGAGTCCCTCTAATGGAAGTTCCCTTATATCTTCAACCACAAACAAAATGAAATTCTCCACATCTCCTCATTTAACCATCCCACCATCCGTGTTCTTTCTCTATAACCACCCCCTCTTCATCTCATGTTGCATTATTATTCCACTTTAATTTCTACTCCACTATAGACATCTACTTTCTCACATCTCCAAATTTAGAGATGGGGCCTTCAAATATCTTAGTCAATTCTGTTAGTAAAAGGAAGTAATATGCTCAAATTTTATTAAGTTCTGTAATTGAAGTTAGTAGTATCACTTTTTGCTTCTTCACCAACAAAATATACTTTTGTAGTTCCCTACGAATACAAATGGGGGACCTTATCCTAGTTTTGGTCAAATTGACAAGGTGTTTATGATGAGTACATGTGATGAGTGAGAACTCAGAAGCAAAGGGTTCTATGATGTGAGTTTTCGTTTGCCTGAATGGTTCCATGAGTTGATGCATCAAAACTTCCATAATTTTTCAACCCCCCTCCCCCAAAATTATGCAATAAAACTTTTATTTTATGTGCTATTTGTGGCAGATAATTTAGGAAGTTGTAAGGAACAAGGAGTAGTATCTACAATAATTCTCTTTTTTTTTTGGGCATAGGGTACTTTGAGCTACAATTTGGAGAGAGATGTTGAAGAATGAAAGCATTCATAGCAACATGTAGTGGAAGAAAGGACTCCGAAGAACATAAATTGTAGTTTCTTCCCCATGTTGCGTTGGGTAATTTTTCTCCCTTTTTTTTTCCTGAAGGATTTTCTTTATGTTTAAGTTTAAGAGGTACTGCATGAGAAATTAGGTTTTAAAATTTTTTTTACATACGTATAATTTGTAAGGCTCATTTACCGAATATATTTTCTTGAAAATAATTTTTGTCGTATTTTGTTACATAAAAATTCATTAATTTTGAAATGGTGGATAAACTAAATAATATCATCATACGTATTTTTGACAATGAATAGGAGAGTTGAGAGAGTAGGAAACTAATCTTTATTTTTTAACCAATTCAATGCATGTTTTACAAACACAGAGCATTAAGAATTAAATAAAAAAAATTGTTAATGTGAGATTTTCATTATTATAATGAGATTACCTTTTTTAAATCTTACTACAAAATTATTATCTAATTGTTTATTTTAATGATTATAAGGATTCAAAATTATTTCAAGAAGTTCAAACTCTATAATTTATTTCTAGATAAGAAGAGGTGCAGAATAAAATGACTTTATTTCGTGATTATAAAAATAGGAGGCACAAAAAATTTTAAAAATTTTTTTGTTAGTGTGAGATTTTTATTGTTGTAGTGAGATTACCTTTTTTTCATCGTATTTAATTTTTTATTTTAATGATTTTAAAGGGTGAAAATCATTTCAAGGAAGTTGAAACTTGAAAAATTATTTCTGGATAAGACAAGAGTTACAATAAAATAACTCTGAAATAAAATAAAATAAGTATATTTTCTTTATGTTTCAATAATCAATTTCATATTTTTATTTTCATTGTGAGTATGTTTTGTCTTCTCTAATATTGATCATCGACAAATAAAAGTTATGTAATGCATAAATTTAGCTCAAAAACTATAAGTAAACCATGGGAATGCACATTCTACTTCATCACTTCTTTAATGGATTATGCCTCTTATCTTATCCCTTTTTTTCCTTTAAGATTTATAAATATGACAATAGTAACTTCATTAGTCTATGATAGTAATTATTGTATTATTTATGTGAATTTTTTGGGGGCCGAGGAACCTAATGGATCTCAATACAGTTTACTATTTTCTTAATGAGATGTTCCATGCAAATACACACGCACAAATTAGTATAACCAAACTATAAGATATTTCAAAAAATTAAATTTGCTTCTTTTTGGGGGGGAACTTTGGTAGCCTTGCACAAGCTATTATGGTGTACAACCTTTTTCCTATAGAGTGATATAAATTTTTTTTTTCATCTAGTCACATCATTTCTCTGATTTGCTTTAATTTGATTATTATACCCCTAATAAAAGATAAAATTACAAGGAAAAAAAGGACACATTTTTCTATCTCTCGTATTCTTCCAAAGAGATCATACGTAAGATTAATTCCATGCTAATTTCCATACGTAAGATCAACTATCCCAAAGAAACCAAAACTTAATTCCTTTCTTTCACCACATGCTTTTGAAAAGAATATGCTGTAAATTATTCATCTATTTTCTCAAAAAGTGGAACAACTCAAGCACAAGGGAGGAATCTTTATCATTTGGATAAATGGGCAATTTATTTAAGAACCCATTTCTATAACCTTAATGCACACCCATAACTCGTTACTTCTTCATAACCCTCTTATCATTAATCCATTTTCGTCATTGTCTGGATTTATTTTTCCCGCCGAAAAAGAAAATTTCATAATGACAATTTACAATTTAGAAGAATCTCCTGACCTCTACATCGTGCCCCGTTATTACAACAATAGGTTTGTTTATCAAATGGCTGTTGTTACCGGAGAAATGAATAGGAGAGTAATCCGTACCATAGACTTAAGAAATGATAAGTTAATGGTGTACGGAACTGAGATAAAACAATCTGTGTTGGAAAGGTTGCACCAATCACTGGTGTTGAGGCCAAAACAAGGGGTTATTTATGTTAACTGCAATGGAGCTTGCTATTTCCTCATACCCGCAAAGGGTTGTTATAGGCCAATTCACAATGCTATCTTTGATTGGTCCCAATTTGGGGTTGTGGTTCCTAATACCCTCAATGATTCTCTGAGAAAACAACTAGAAGAGATGGAACAACTTCTTTCTTCTGCGAAGGCTGAAGCCTTCATTGCCGAGGCTAGTTTAGAAGCCTCCATGAAAGAGGTGGAAGAGCTCAAAGAACAACTTTCAACCTATGAGAACGAGAAACAAGATAGAGAAGCAAAAATGGAGCAGGTATGTGGTCAACTTGCGCTACTTGATTTTGCACTCCAAACTTATAAGAGTGAGACTTCGAGGAGCTCTAGGGCCAGCTTTCTAGGTGCAAGGAGGAAAGCCGAAACAAGGAAGTAGAATTACAAAAGGTACGGTATCAACTTTCTTCAATGACTTTTTATTCTAAATTAAAATCTATGACTATGCAGCTAGAGCTTTTGAAGAAAACGGTGATGGAGCTTGAGAGACAACTTTCCGTTTCAAGGGAAGAGAGTCGAAATAGGGAAGTGGAATTACAGAAGGCACAAGACCAACTTTCTTCAGCTGATTCAGAGTTGGAATACACTAAGAAGCAATTGGAACTTTCAATAATGAGTCTAAGAGAGCTCGAAACTCAGCTTTCTTCATGTAGAAAAGAAAAGGAGAAAATAGAAATGGTACTTCAAAAAGTCCAAGACGAACTTTCTTCAGTTCATTTTGAGTTAGATTCATCTAAGGCCCAACTTGAATCCTCAAAGAAAATAACAAAAGAGATCGTGGAACAACTTTCTGCTAGTGAAAAGGAAAACCAAAACATGAAAGCGGAGTTGCAAAAGTTACAAGACCAAATTCTTGTGGCTAGACATGAGCTAGAATCCACCAAAGCCCAATTGGAGTCCTCCCAAAAGCAAGTCCAAGAGCTTGAGAGTCAATCATGCACTTGTAAAAAGGACCATCAAGACATGGAATTGGAATTACAAAAGATGTTGGATCATCTTCTCTCGATAGATGTAGGGGTGAAGTCGAGCAATCAAAAACTAGATCAATTGCTAAATTCCATACTATGGAATGAGCTTCCTAATTCAACGACTGACTTGCCAATTTTCGCATCAGTTGAAGAAGATGATCAAGAAGTGCCAAATGACATGGGTGTGGACACTAGTTAGGGGGGAATTAAGGGTATTTGTTAGTTTATTGTTAATGCTATGCAAACAAACAACATTGTGTGTATATAGCGCAATAAAGCATGCATACGTTGATTGTCTAAATTTATCCTCTTAATTTGTTGATAGTCTTCAATGCTAATTTTAAGTGTAGGAAACTCCAAACATTTGTTTAATAAAATGCAGTGATCTTTGTATTATTTGCCGCATTGTGGAGGAAGAGATGAAGAAACTTGGTTGCTTTTCTGTTTCCTCTCATAATTTTTTCTTTTTTTTTTTTTTTTTAACTTCGATTGTGTTAGATATCTCTCTCAAGAGTATTGATATTCAACATGGTCCGGCAGTTTTTTTTTAAAAATTTTATTAAATGGTCTAGGGGATTTATTATTTCTTTGATATGCAACTAACTTTCATCACTAGTGCATTGCACGGATCGGGAATTTCTTCCAGATTATTTCTTTTTCATTAATGGATTGTAATAGTCGTAGTAGCTTATAACACAAATTATTTGAAAAAGAACACTTTTAGTTTATTCTTCCAATATATTGAAAGTAAAATGATAAATTATTTGCTACAAGATACTAGTTAAATGTTTTGTTTTATCCTAAAAATCATATTACAATGTTTTTAAATTAGACAAAAGGAGTATGATTGAATAGTGGAAGCATTTTACAACTTATAAATTGTATAAAATCATCTTTTTATTTATAATTTACTACGTTTCTAAAATACACATATCATATGTCCTCGTGGATAAAGTTGATACAATTAGAGTATAATTTAATACTTCATTGGCGTAGCCAATGTATATCTAGGCTTAGTACTTTATAACAAAATATAATTATTGAAAATTTGGTGATTTTAAATTATAAAGACATGTTAATTTAAGAAGTGATAAGACATTTAAGTATGCATTTCGGCAAGATATATATCATCACTCATATTGAAATACTAGATTTAAATTTTTAAACCTACTTAGGCAAGATTTTTATATGAGCATTTGTTTAAAATTTTTACTAAACATGACATAATTTAATTTATGTCTTAAAATAATGATAAAAACTAATAATCTGATAACTAGATCAATTACATAATGGCTCTATAATTATTATATAAATATAATAGCTAAATTAAGTATAATTTAGGAGTGCTCCTTCATACAAGTTTTTTTTTTAAAAAAAATCAACCCATCAATGCTACATTTAATAGCAACATAAAATGCAACTCCAAAATACAAAAATATATAGAAGGCAACGGTTAATGTGTCAATAAATGTATTTTTAAATTAAAATTGCACAAAAGTTAAAGGAGCAATAGTGAGATAATAAACCTATAATTTTACAATTACAATATTGCCCTTGATATTATTATTGTTACAACTTCCAAGAAAATAATCCATTCACTCCCTAAATTAAATTATCCAAATCTGATTAGCTAGTTCCAAAACCACCACCACCACCGTACTTTCAGCAAATCCATAATCAACACCACTACAGCCACCGTTACTACTGCAGCCACAGTCACTACTCAAGAAATTAGGCCAAAAACAAACCGTATCCAAAAACATCAAATCAGATAAAAAGAATGCTTGGAGACTATCATCCACGGCTATTTGTGTCCACTAAAAACCTTGTTATACAGGCTTCCTGTTTTCCCAATTCCTTTGGTGCAGTGGGCTTTTCCCAGGTGAATGAAAATAGTTACTGCGTACTACTAGTTTTTATTTAGTCACTTCCTTAACCACTCACTGCCAAATTCCAGATCAAATCCCATGTTAATATTGGGCAAATTGACGTTTATTCGTCGGTGTTAACGTGTACCGTACTCGTGGCTACCCGTCAACTAACGAAACACGATTTCTGCCTTCTGGACGTTGTCAATCATGACTCTCTCTCCCTCTCTCTCCCTCTCTTTGCTTCCTCTCTCAAAGTCGAAATTTGGTCTCATTGTTGAATCTGTTGACTCCAAGTTGAATACTCCTTCAGATTTTTCAGTTAAGATTAATTTTGCGTCTCAACGATGAATCCAGAATAGTAAGTGCTCTGATGCCTGTTTATCATCTGAGCTGGAATTTAATTGTTGAATTTGTTGAATGAATTGATGTGGTGTTCTAGGGTTTCGTTTGTTTGCTCGCTGAATTTGGCTTAATACGTAAAGAGGGCTTCATTAGTGTGCTTTAAGTTTCTTTGAAATTTTAATGTACGTTTTGAAAGGCCTCATTGTGACTAGAATTGAGTTGTTCTTATGCTGCTTTTTACTGGGAAAGACTGAATCAAGAGATTTCTTCCTTCTGTTTTTGGGGGGATTAGCAATTCTGATCAATATTGCTAGATTTGTTTTTAGAACTGTCTTTCATTTTTTTGGTGCGGGTCCTTTCTCTAAAAAAAAAAGGGTGTTCAGGGTTTGTTAAATATGGTAAATTTAATTATTTAACAAATAGGCTTCGATCTGATTTTCTTTTTTTTTTTGGGGGGGGGGGGGGGGAAGGGGAAGGTTACTAAGGTAATAGGGATGAGAAAACGATTGGATAGCCTTACTAAGGTGAAAGTAAACAGTGATTTTTGGGACTGCTTAACTAGATTTGATCTTATAGAATAGAAGAACTCTGCAGTGCCGCAATTGTCACCTTATCTTAATAGCTGAAGTGTTCAAAATCAAAACAACTTGACCTTCACACGGGTTCGTCGTGATTTTGATTGCCGAATTCTGAAATCGCGTTTTGTTCATCCCTTATATAATCCAAGAGAGTGTGAAGATATCTTCCTCCTGTCTTTTTCTGTGACCATTTTTGGTTGCTGTTTCATCTGGGAACAGCTCGTTCGAATTTACTTTATCGTTCAGGCCTTCTGCATCTTCTTTTGTGGGTTCCTCTTTTTATGTTCTTCTGGATGGTCTTTTCAAGTTATGCATAGCAAGCCACCACTCAATTCAATAGTATAGGAATTGCTTTGTTTATGATTTATTCTTTAAAGGACTTGGGTAATTGAGCTGCAGAGCAGTATCAGAAGTTGTGCATTTGTACTGAATTGTATTTTATAAGTCACATTGGTATGATTTTGCCATTAGAGAGCTTCTCTTGATAATCTGAATTCTCTTTCATTTTGGCAGTGACTATCTCTTTAAGCTATTGCTTATTGGAGACTCTGGTGTGGGAAAGTCGTGCCTTCTACTCCGATTTGCGGTATGTTGATTCCCTATATGTTGTGAGATAATGTCCAATTCTATATTTAGACATAATTATTCTCAAGAATTGGGAATGATGGTTATTAGGAACACTTCTTGCATTGACTACTGGCAACATGAAGCACTACTTTTCTCACTAATTCAGCCTAGTATAAGCTTGGATTGACTGGTCGCAGAACACAGATTGTGGGCTAGATAGCATTCCTGGTAGCTGAGTGAAACCTTTGTAGATTTGCTTAACCATGCTTCTGGTCGTTGGAATCTTGATTGATGTAGCTCTATAGTATTGAACTTTTGTGCATATTAAGATGTTGTGGTACTAAGCCTAGCCTCTTCAAACACCCCTGGGTCCACCGCGAGAAAAAATTTAAATCGTGAAATTTCCACATCCTTAGAGATTTTATGTTCTGAAAACAATAGGTAAACACCAATGAATCCATAACTGCAGCTTTGGCTTTTTTGGTGATCATTATTTGAAGATGAGCACACGAGATGACGAAAAGCCCCTCATGAAATTGACTAATAAAAACCCGTTACAAGTCTTGTCATTGGGTGTATTAGGTTGTACTCTAGCTTTCTTATTAACAGCCTTCTATTTGTTTGTCTATGATGCAGCGATCATGACAATGAATTAGGTCTTTAGGCAGGAAACTTTGTTCCTGTCAAGTGTGACTGTGTGAGCCTGTGAGGTCTCACAACTTTCATAACAATTGGTTTGGGTAAATCCATTTCAAGTTGAATAATAGCTGTTGAACAACATAGCATTAGGGTCATCTCATGTTTGGCTCAGTGGTGACATCTGATAATGTTTTCGTGATCTCATACGCCCTGTCAGTGCATTCTGTCTTTCTAACATTGCAGCACGTTTGTCTTAGCTGCTGCTCCATGGCACCATTCACTCTGCTGTTCCTGTTTATTCACTTTTTCGTTCTTTTTAAAATACATTTGTATTCGTCTCAGTTTTGATAAGTTTGACATTGTTATGATTTTATTATTGTTATTTCCTAGTGCTTTTTTTGGGGGTTGAATTCCATGTGTTCATGGAGCATAAGTTGGAAGTGTTTATGTTTTTCTCTCCCTTTTTCGGCTTCAAATCGATGTTCATCTGCCTTATTTATTAGAGTAGGAAAATCATATTAGTAGACTTTGGTAGAATTAATTGGTTGATTTTATTCTTCTGGTTGTTGAATCCACATGGTATTCCACGGGTGGTGCATAATTCCTTATGTTTTCCTAGGGTTGAGCTCATTTACTTTAGAATGGAGTTTAAGAATCCAAGGACCTGGTGCTAAGGATGAAAGTACGGTGTTCCTGTAGAAGTTTGGTGCTCAGCCACAAGCTGATCCGTGAGGGTGTAGCTTCGCATATCAAAATCCTGCAAAGTTAAAAGATTTTCCTCCTTTCTTTTTTTTTTGGGGGGGGGGGGGGCTCGGTGTAGAATGCTGCAACTTGTGGCAAGCTGCTGGAGGGACCTCATGATAGAGGGAACCAGCTGCTCTGATTTGCCTATTTCTAGTTTCTAGTATTTCTTGGTTTATGTCATGGTGAATTTAGAGAACACAGGAATTGGCAATATAGAAACTTAAATATAGTGTTATCTTTCCTACATTTTATATAAGATTGTCTCCCTCCCCCCTCCTCGTCTCTCTCAATAAGGCTTGCCAAGCATTCTGCCTCAGCACCCTCAGTCAGGTATGATGTTTTCCCTTTCCCTCAGGAAGACATGTCAAATATTAGTATCATGGATGAATTTTTCTGCTGATGTCTTTTAGAATATA
Organism: Carnegiea gigantea; assembly: GCA_029747015.1. Taxonomy (NCBI): domain Eukaryota; kingdom Viridiplantae; phylum Streptophyta; class Magnoliopsida; order Caryophyllales; family Cactaceae; genus Carnegiea; species Carnegiea gigantea. The sequence goes on from JAKOGI010002219.1 coordinate 97,609, forward strand.
TTTTCCACCTTTCTTTGTGCTATTTCATGCTTTCCTCAGTGACATTTGATTCTCCAATACAATCACATGTTGCATATGATTTTAGCTATCATATTATTTTTTTGCTTTTTTTTTCCATTGAACTTATTACATTACTATGTTGATGTAGGATGATTCATACCAGGACAGCTACATAAGTACCATTGGGGTTGATTTTGTGAGTGACAATAATAACCAAGTGTGAATTTTAGTGTAATATTTCTCAATGCATCCATGTTCATCATATGATATCCTTTTTCCCTCAGAAAATTCGTACAGTGGAGCAGGAGGGGAAGACCATAAAGCTGCAAATTGTAAGTATTTGTTAGCTCTGTCACTTGTCTCCTGATCTCAGGGGATTAATTCTCGTCGTATGCTATCGTTTCTCTAGTGGGATACTGCTGGCCAAGAACGTTTCCGTACAATCACTAGCAGCTACTACCGTGGCGCACATGGCATTATTGTAAGCCTCTTTTTATAAGCTGTTCTCTATGAAAGCTGTCTCTCATTGGATTCTACCAGTGCTGTGCGCTTTATATTCTTCCATTATTTGGCAGATTGTCTATGACATTACTGACCAAGGAAGCTTCAATAATGTGAAACAATGGCTGAGTGAAATCAACCGTTATGCTAGTGGTAATGTCAATAAGCTTTTGGTTGGAAACAAATGTGATTTGGCGGCCAATAGGGCTGTTCCATATGAAACTGCTAAGGTATGTTCCATATGAAACTGCTAAGCTGTGCTCCCTGATTTAACTGGCTTTGAATGCCAAAAGCTTTGAATTGTTGCCTGCCTAATGTATTGTATTGATTTTTCTTTTTCCCCCAAGGCATTTGCCGATGAAATGGGGATTCCCTTTTTGGAAACCAGTGCCAAAGATGCAACCAATGTAGAGCAGGCATTTATGATCATGGCAGTTGCGATAAAGAACCGGTATGCTTCACATTTTTGTGTTTGCTTATTTGTTTGACCTGGAAAGAGCAATGTTCTTATTGTCTGACTCAAAATCAGACCTGATATGAGGAGCGCTATTGTCACCCTGTTCTAGATTGGTCTGATGAGTACTTTGTGCAAAATTTGGAGTCACCAACATTAATTAGACTTTCTTAGCAAACTTACTGGACAAACCATACAAACAACCAAATCATGTAAGACCGAAATGACAAATCCAACCCAACTCACTCGACTTGAGTATTCCAGCAACCCGCTGTAACCCGATGCAAACTAACCCCACTTGAACCTGTTTTCTAAGAGTGTCCTTAAAATTGACCCGTGAGGCCGTGAAACTAAATTGAATGACCTGTTTACTGTTTTCTAAGTGTATCATTCGTAAATTAACGCGTGAAGCTACCAGTAGCAATTATTATGATCGTGATCATCAACATATGATAATACTTCTTTTATGTCGCCTGTCAATGCAGAATGGCTAGCCAACCAGAAACAGGCACCCGTAAGCACGCTACTGTCCACCTACAAGGGCAGCCAGTCGGCCAGAAGTCAAGCTGCTGCTTTTAGTGGAGCTTTTGCACTAGGTTGTGGGCCCAACTGTTGATCATCTACTGTCTTGGGGGGCAGTACTGTGTATCTGTAAATAGTACCGTCTTTGGGGCGGTACTGTGTATCTGTAAATACCACCCAATGAAACTATTGAGATTGTCCATAAGTTAGAGACATAATCTTTGAATATGTCATTGCTCTGACGATGCCAAAAAAACACTGACTTCTATGTTCTATGAATTCTTGCTAGTTGCAAACATTTGACTTCCTATATAACACTATCAGAAAACACGTACTTCCAACATGGATTAGCGGAACCACCATCCTTATGTAAGCAGCGTTCAGACTACAAATGAAGAGATAAGAATTGATACAAATCCACTGCTTTATTTTCACAACTAGATGTTCCACTTGTTTGCAGAAAATTCCTCCACTGATGAGTTATTTTGAATTCATTGTTGACCCTACCTCATGCTTGCAATCAGAACTCTTCCGTTTCCACGAATATAAAGAAAGCAGATACCATAAAAATTTGCCAAGCATAAACTCTATTTCATTTAATTAATCCAAGGAAGAATGTCGCCACAATGACAATCTTCCTATCATGAAAACTCAAGTTAAAATCAAGACCAGACTACTACTCTCACAAACAGGAACAACACTTTGGTCTCGTAAAGAACAAAATGGCTACATTTGAGAATAGAAGATATAATTCCAGAGCAAACATCTCACTCGTAGGATTCTACTACTGGTGTAACAAAATTTTCAAATCCTAATTTACTTCCTGCCGCGGAACTTGCTCGGCTGCCTGTTCCTCTTCTTGACACCAGATTTGGCAACCTGAAGGCTCCTGTTAACGGCACTCAACCTGGCCAGTGCTGCTTTCTTCAAATCAGGCCTGTAGTAGTTGTCAGCAACCTGCAGGCCAAAGCAGTTTCAACTACACACCACTATCTACCATCCAAATGACGAAAAAAAACATCTCAAAATACAGAATTAGCAACAGTTGGGCATACTATTTCCATTGTGGTGTAGAACAATACCAGTTCCACCTACACAGCTGAAGGATTTTCATTATGGACAAATGCTCCTCTACTTTATTGGCAGTAGAGCATCAGCCACTTTCATTTTTTACAAATAGGATCTGACAGCAGCAATCTTCGCAGTCCAATCTAGTCTACAAGTCCAGCTCACCATGTGCACTAAACTCCTACACCCGGGCAACAACTCCCACCAATTTACTGACATTAAATTACCCTTGCAGAGATAAACTTACAGACTTAATGTCAAAGCTAGCTAGCTTCAACTAACCATGAATCTGACAACTCAAGTACAAGCTGATCTTTGCAAACATGCATGTCCAGAGGCCAACACTTTTACAACCTCAAAGGAAACACATGCAGGTTTGATCGTCAGCAATTACCAACCCGAGCCCAAGATAATCCACAAATCAGCCTAATATGCATATATAACTCCAGGAATAGAATAATATTTGTGTCCAAGAAACCAGACAACTACAAATCAGAGATTCCTAAGCTGTGGCCAAAAACAAATTTAGCCCATGCAGTACTACATTCAGGACTTAAAGCAAACCCCAAGGAACTATAGAACCAGGCTTCCACCCCCAAGTGCGGAGTCAAGCATCACCAAGTACCAACATACAAATTATAAAGAAAGATATGTAAAACAATACCTGGTTCTCAACAGCTTTGGCCATCCTGGGGAACTCTTTCTTCATTACAGATTTGTGGAGCAAGCTTGACGGCTTGTTCTGCTTCCTAGTCTTTGTTGTGGCAAGCACAATTGAGTCTTTGCCTTCTGGTTGAACAGTGACAGTCTTGGTGTTTGCCAAACCTGCAACCAAGTATCAATCAGCAACCTAATAGAACATAAGACCCAACTTGAAGTAAAAAGTTTCAAGAACCATCATTGCAAGACAAACTTAGAGGTTTACACTATGGTTATTATTTTGTTAGCCAATGCCTAAAATTATTGCTGGCATCACAAAGAACAGCTGATTTTCTTAATATTTTCAAAGTCAAACCTAAGATTAATAATTGTTCTCAACAACACAGCTAATTAAACACACCATCAGGGATTATCAACAAGTTCCAAATGAATTATTGGGAACGCCATCACCTAAGATTTTTTCACACCAGGACTAAATTCCATGTAAATTCCAGCTAAAAGGAACAAATCTGGTTCTCCTGTTCGTTCCCTCATTGAATAATACTAATATTTGAAGAAGAGCAAATTTAGAGCAACTCAAAAGCGATTAACATGCCCTCACTTAATTCCCCTTCATATCATTTTAAACATACAAAGAACTACCAAATTAGAGACACAGCCATTCAGCATAGCCCTCCAATTGATTTCCCAACATATTTAACTTCCAACAAAAACCAATAAGTTGACTCAAAATTAGATCTACTGAATTCACCAATAACAATACAAACTAACATAGTCACATAAACTTAAGAAAACGAACATTACCAGAGTACTTGTAAGAGTGAGCGTTGTAGAGGTTGTTGCTCTCCTTGCTAAATTGAACCTTAGCAGTTCCATTTCCGAACTCTTTCACAAGAAAAGAGTTGTTCTTCTTAACAATCTCCCATATCAGAGCTCCTGGAACTGTCGCCATTTTTTCTCCTGCATTTTTCCACACCCGGAAGTACATCAATCAGAGTCGAAATGCAGATCAAATCAAATCGAAATTGCGGGGGCGGGGGGGGAGGGGGGGGAAAGAGAGGGAAGTGTGAGATCAAACTGAACTAGAGCTCCACAGAGGGTCGCTTGATCCTCAGTTTGTTCGGCCTTCGGGAGATCACAGGAGAGAAAACAACTGGTGTCGACAAATCAGGGTTTTATATCGTCGCCGTCGATAAAACCCTAGCCTTTTGTTTGAGATGGACTGCGTTGGCCCCTGTGTTCAAGTGGGCATCTAGGATGGGTTGAGACCAGATGGGCTGGGCCGAAGCCTTGGATAGCAGAAATTCTATGTTCTTTTTTCTTTTTTCTTTTTTTCTTCAATCACCAGAAACCCCATGCTCGTTCAAAAAGTAATGTTAAATCACTATCTGTTTCTCTTTTTTGTTTTGCTTAATTTGACACTTATTCCACTAAATATGATACTAAATTTGAGTTTTTTAAATGCAGAAAATACATATTAAGAGAGATTTATCCCTCCTGAACCGATGAAAATGTTATAGATTATTCTCAACAAGGACTAACCCAATAATTCAAGGCCTCCACATGACATACACAATGACTCTGGTGCATCCATCTCAACGTTTTCTAACCCAAGCTCTGCTCCTTATGACAGATGTACATAACTTAAGTTTCAAACAACCATACTTAAATGATTATTTGAAATGTG
>JAKOGI010002219.1:105000-130348 GCA_029747015.1 Carnegiea gigantea
AAGCCCACTTTAGTGCATATATATGTCATGAAAATTACTTGATTCACTTGGTGTATGTTCCCTTCCAGGACACGCGGAAAGAACGCGAACGAATGATCCTTGAAGACCATACCAGTGCTGCAAACTTGACTAAAGGGTGGGTGTTTCCATTAGCGAGTCAAAAGCATCGCTCTTCCAAAGCTATTTATTTGACTGCCTACGGGCTTAGAACAATTCTGAGTACAAAGTCTTGTGAAAATACTAATAGTACTTGTATCCAGCTAACTAAGCGCATGGCGTTTTCTAGACTTTTTAATCACCAATCACAGGTCAACTACACTAGACTAAGGATTATTAAAGCGAATTTTATCAGCTCGTGTTTCCTAAACATAAGCACAAAATTGTGTACCCATGTAACTGGGGCCTTCACTTGTGAGGGCAGTCACAATTCCTCAAGATCCAATAACATTTGCATTCAGGCTCTCACAATTAGTTATAAATTGAATTCAGTCAATAAAGGGGATCATCTTTCCCAAAAGGTTTTTGCAAGGAAGCAAGCCCAATACCTAGAGGGTGGCTCTAGATAGGCTAAGATAATGCCAAATTATCAAACAAAGGGAAAACAGACTACTCTTATCTTGATTTGCTATGATAATTATTAGCTGGAATACACAAGGTGCTAAAAAACCGCAAATTATTAAGGAAGTGCAATTCCTTACAAGAATATACAAGTTAGATATGATTTTTTTACTCGAAACAATGGTCAATGAAAAGAATTTGCTTAACATACTTCCCTAAATGGGCTTTGATCATTACATTATGTGTTACCTCGAAATCACTCAGGAGGAATTACAGTACTCTGGAATAATGGCAACATACACGCATCTACCCTTCTTAAAGAACAGCGAGCTATTCATATGCTTATCTATGATCCCCAAAAAGGACAAAACTCTATAGTCTCAGGAATTTATGGTCCAGCCTAAACTAAAGATAAAGACCAGTCCTGGGAACATCTCGTCCAGCTCAATTGAATCTTTGACGTACTTTGCTGCTTAATAGGAGATTTCAATGAACTTGCTAGCCCCAATGAAAAAAAGGGGGGACAAACTCTTCCTAACTGCGAATTTTAAAGACTTAACAATTTTCTGACAGACATTGATGCAGAATCAATCTTAGTCAAAGGAAGTATGTACACGTGGAAAAAACGACTCCATACTCATTTAATCTATGAACGACTCGATCGAGCTATCGCCAGGAAAGATTGGCAAACCATTTATCCTAATAGCTTCAAGGAACATGGCAGTTTCACATGTTCTGACCACCGGCCCATCATTGTTTCTTCGGATATTGTGCTCCACCGACAAAAAGTTTTCCCCTTCTGATTTCAAAACTTTTGGTACAAGTACCAAAAACTTGACACCATTATCAACAAGAATTGGCGGACCCATGTCACAGGAACAAACATGTTTAAACTAGCACAGAAAAATGCTCAAATATGAAATCAAAGGATGGTCGAAAAATCAATTCGGTAATTTGCATACTAAATTAGCAGATAACACGAAACAAATTGAATATGTAGAGGATAAACTCCTATCTAGCCCTGATAGCTTTCATCTTAACACGTGGATGACACACCTCCTAAAGTAGAGAGAAAAAATGATGTTGTTCAACCAAAAGTATTGGGGAAAACTCCGAAGAAAACAATAGCTGATTCACGAAGACAGAAATACTGCTTTCTTTCAACGACGAGCGAATCTTCGTAGGAAAAAGAACATGATTGTCAAACTTCGTGATGACTATGATCTATGGATCACTGAACATACACAAATTGCCAGTAAGGTCACGGAAGATTTCTCCAAACGCTTCTGATTAAGTCATAATGAACAGCGCACCCTAGGCCCCCTTGGGCTCCCTAACCTTATCTCTAATATTGAGAATAATGAACTTATTAGACTTTCGAATTTGATGGTAGTCCATACGGCTTTGTTTAGTATCGAATCCAACAAAACGCTAGGACCTGATGGGTTTGGTGCAGGATTTTTTAAGAATTACTGGAGTATCATTAAAAACAACCTGTTCAATTGTATCGCAAAATTCTTCACAAATGTGAAGATGCTAAAAGAACTTAACCATACTTTCATAGCACTCATTCCCAAAATCGAGAACCCTATACAAACTAACCAATTTAGACCAATTAGCCTATGCTCCACAGTGTATAAAATTATTGCCAAAATACTCGCCAATAGACTACGCCCACTGCTTGATAAAGTTGTATCACCGCTCCAAAGCGCATTTATTCCAGGCAGATCTATACATGATAATATTCTCATCTCTCACAAAATTATGCATAAAATCAAGAAAGCAAAAGGGGAAGCAGCCGGGGTTGCTATTAAACTAGATATAGAAAAAGCTTACGATAGAACGGAATGGGACTTCATCGTACACTGTTTTCAAGAAATGGGATTCCACCCAACCCGGATCAATTGGATCAAAGAATGTATATCGTCTGTTTCATATGCTGTCATTGTTAATGATGAGCCGAACGGGCTAATAAAACCAACTAGAGGAATTAGACAGGGGGATCCCCTTTCCCCGTATATTTTTATTATCTGTATGGAAGTCCTCAGTTTATGGTTAACTAAAGAGGCGAATAATAAAAAATCTGGAATAGGACTCAAAATTTATCCAAGAGCCAACACTGTTCCCGGACTTCTTTTCGCTGATGACTGTCTCTTTTTTTGTAAAGCTAATGCAACCAGTTGTATGCACCTGAAGTCGATACTTGAAAAGTTCTGCGACAAGTCAGGACAACTTATTAATTATTATAAGTCAGTACTCACTTTTTCCCATAATGCCTCCGCACACCAAAAAGAGATTGTTAAGGGTATCTTCAACATACCGCACCGAACATCCTTAGGTAAATATTTAGGTTGCCCTCTATTCCAAGGCCGACCTTCCAAAGCTACGCTCAAAGAGATCATCGATAAAGCCACAGCCAAACTTCAAGGCTGGAATGCTAACTGTTTATCAAAAGCTGAAAAAATAGTTCTAATTTAGTCACATCTAGAATCAATCCCCGCACATACAATGCAGTGTTTCCAGATTCCCTCAGCTACTAGCCACCACCTAGATAATCTCAGTCGAAAATTCTTTTGGGGCCACACACATACAGACAAAGGACTACCACTTATAGCATGGAATCAACTCTGCTTGCCTAAAAGCAAAGGAGGGCTAGGACTCCGAAAAACAGAAGCAGTTAACAAGGCATTCCAATGCAAATTAGCCTAAAAAATCCTTACTAATAAAACCAGCTTATGGGTACAAATGATGCGGACAAAGTACCTTCAAAAGCAGGACTTCCTTAGCTACAAAAAACAGAATACTGACTCCCAAGTCTAGAAGAATTTATTAAATTATAGGTCACCCATTAAATAAGGTATGATATGGCAGATTGGAAATGGCGAAAGCATCTCCTTCTGGCAGGATAATTGGATAGAAAATAAGAATCTAATTGAACTCCTAGATATGGATACAGCATCAATAACTAGGCCACATGCTAAAGTTTTTGAGTTTATTCAACAAGATAGAACCTGGAATCTTACAAAGCTTGGCCACATATTGGGAAATCACCCAATCTTACAAAAAATTTAAGGAGTCATGGTCCCTACCCATAGCAAACCTGACTCCTTTTCCTAGGGTCCGAATAATTCAGGGCCCTTTAGTACTAAATCCGTAACATGGATAGCACATGATAGTTCATTAAATGACTATTCAGACTGGGTATTTAAGTGGATCTGGAAAATAGACACCATGCCTAAAATTAAAATCTTCTTATGGAAAATCTGCCATAATACAGTCCCTATCCGAGGCACTTTACTTAAACGAGGACTGAATATTGATGCGGGTTGTCCACTCTACCTGGATGACATTGAGTCAATTGACGATTTATTTAGTGAATGCCAGATAGGTAAAAAGGTCTGGGACCTAGCCGATAAACACCAATGGTTCCCTCTACAGTTCTCCCCAGAGGGCTACCATCAACTAACTGAAGTGTTACAGAGGGCGAGATCCTCTAATAATCCAAAGTTACTCCAAAACTTTCTTTTCTCCTTCGGAGTATCTGGAAAGAAAGAAATACAGTTGTATTTGAAAATGGGTTTTTTAATCCTCTTAAATACCTCATCAAAGCAAAAAAGGCATATACTGAATGGCCAATCCGAGCTTGTATATCAGATGATTACTCGCTGAGGGGAGCCCTTTCTTTCCCTCCCAATCCTTTCCGCCTTATTAGGTGGCATCCCCCACCATCAGGATTCATCAAAATCAATTTTGATGGATCGCTCCTCAACTCATCAGCAGCAGGAGGGTATCTACTTCGTGACTGGACAGGCAAACTACTCCAAGCAAGAGCTACTAATTATGGGACTACATCAATCATGGTAGCTGAAGCAAGAGCACTCAAGGATGGAGTCAATGCGGCCATCCAGGCAGGATACAAGAGACTACTGGTTGAAGGTGATACAAGCACTAGCAGGCAAAATGCAAGTTCCCTGAAAGATCGCAACAATAATTGAAGATGTCCAACTATGGGTTCAACATGACACCTTGGTCCACATCAAGCACATTTATTGAGAGGCAAATATGGTGGCAGACTGGCTTTCTAAATTTGGGCACTCAATAACAAACTTGTTCTCCTCCGATGTTTGTTTTTCCCCAGCACTTAGTGAAATTCTAGCAGCGGATGTAGTTGGGCGTACTCTTGTGAGAAGCGACGCCTAACATTGATTTACCCCACTTTACCATTGCATATATATATATATATATATATATATATATATATATATATATATATATATATATATATATGTATATATATATATATATATATATATATATATATACGTATCTATGTATCTATGTATGTATGTATGTATGTATGCATATACATATATATACACACACACACACACATGTATATATATGTGTGTGTGTGTGTGTGTGTGTGTGTGTATATATATGTATGTATGTATGTGTGTCCATATATTATATATATATATAATATATATATATATATATCATATATATATATATATATATATATATATATATATATATATTATATACCCATATAGATATACATATATATACATATATATATATATATATATATATATATATATATATATATATATATATGTATATATATAAATATATATATGTATATGTATGTGTATGTGTATGTGTATATCTATATTTGTACATACATATACATATACATATACATATACTATTACCCGCCTAGGTCGATCCTCTTTGCCCGATTGGTATCAGAGCCAACTTTGTCTATTTAGTTAGTGTCTAGCTGTTGCTAGCGTTGGTCAGCTGTTGGTCAGTCCCGGTAAGTTCGTTGGTCATCCGTGAGTTAGGTGGTCTCGGTGGGGTAGTCCCGATAAAATGTGCATGACTCCTAACTAAGTGTTCAAACGTAGCTCAGATGGCCTCTTGGTTCAGAGATCGTCTTAGTTTAGGTAATAATGAGAACTCAAATATGGTTAACAGTAAGGAAGTTAGTTGTTGAATTGATTTTTCTAATTGGAACATTCCTAAACAAATGATAGAAGAGCCGATAGATGAAGCTACTTCTTCCATAGGAACACCAACCTACTCAACTATGCAAACCCCATTGTTTTCTTCAATTAATGTTATTTCAAAGCCCTTTGAAATTAATAAAGATTATTTACGACAAAACTTAAATTTGATAAAGAATAAAGCCAAAAGAGAATGGTTCCTTTCACACTTTGATTTAAATGCACAATCATCCATTAGACAATAATGGTATTCATTTATGGAAAGACATAAAGTAAATATCCCTTTCTTTAATTGGTGGGCTATATTTGCCTATGATCATAATCTTCCAAACCCATTCCATGTTAAAGAAATAAATACTAATATTGATTTTGCTAAAAAATGGACAATCAAAAATGGTCAAATAATTACTTCTTTTACTTCTCCATTAGAAGAAATTATATTAACTACTCCTGAAGGTAATATTCCGGCAATTCCCATCGAAATAGGTAGAAATGATACAGAAAATAGTCAAGTAATTTTAAGTGATATTAAAAAAGTATATCATCAAAATAATTATACAAATCAAGTGTTACATACGGTGTCTCAACAAGTCAATATAGTCTCCACTCAAATTGAAGCAATTGTTAAAAAACAAGAAATTGATTCATTAACGGAAAAATTAGAAAATCTAGATTTTAACAATATTAAAAAGAACAAGCCAAACTTCTTAGATAATATTGCAAAACCCCTATTCAAAATAAGATGCTCAAATAAATTAGAACTACCAGATACTAGTACTCCTTTAATATTAAAAATCGATGAAAAATTAAAAGAAGCAGAAACTTCAACTAACAATGCAGTTAATATTTTAGAAAAAGATTTATCTCAATCAGATGATGATTTACCGAATATTAATAAAATATATAAAAAAGAACTTCTATATTATTCCAAGCAAACTCCTCCAGATCTTCATCTTGAAAGTACTAGAATAATAATTACTAAAAATTTTGCTGGCGATTCAATATATGAATGGAATATTGATGGTCGTAGTAACCACGAAATATTTGTAACACTCTAAAGAATGTTAATTGCTTATACAGCTTATTCAACTAAACATACAACAGATTTACAAGCTTTTGATTTATTAACCTCTGGATTCACTGGTATACTCAAAAATTAGTGGGAGAATTATATTCAAGAGGATGAACGTAATAAAATCAGAAATCATACAAATTCTCAAGGTCAACCTGACAATATAGAAACATTAATTTATACAATTGTTACTAATTTTCTTAGAAGTCCTAAAGATATTAATGCTACAACAGATATTCTTTTAACAAATCTAAAATTTCTAACTCTCGAAGATTACAATTGGTATAAAGATACATTTTTAACATACCTATTAAAAAGAGAAGATTGTCGTCAACCTTATTGGAAAGAAAAATTTGCTTCAAAATTACCATATTTATTTTATCAAAGAATATTCAATAAATTAAGCGAAGTCATTTGTAAAGGTCTAATTTCATTCGAATAAATTACGTTTGGTCAATTATTAAGTTTTATTAAAAAAGAAGAAATTTCATTATGCAATGAATTAAAATTACAAGCAAGATATTCAACGGACAAAGCCGCTAAACGAAAAGAATTAGGTTCTTTTTGTGAACCATTTTACCTTCCAAAGTTAGAAGCTCTACCTGTCAAAAAACGAAGAAAAACTGAAATTAATAAGAAGAAACAATATAATACTAGAAATCCAAATTACAAAAAACTAAGTTCTAAAAAGACTACTACAAAAAAGAAAATCGATAATGCAAATAATTGTTATAAATGTGGCAAACCAGATCATTATGCACAAAATTGTAAAGTCAAAAAGAAACTAAATAAAATATGTGCAGAACATCCAGATATTCAAGATAAATTAATTTCATTATTTGAACTCAAAAATATGCCTAGTCAAACAGAAAATTCATCGTCCTCCTCTGATTACGAAGACAATAATATCAATCAATTAGAAAGTGATTCAAGTGAATATTTATCAAGTAATGAGTCCTTAAGAATATCTATAAGTGTATTAATGCCATAACTACTAATAATACTGAAGAAGAATTTTTATTAGATTTAATTGATCAAATTCAAGATATAGAATTAATAAAAGAGTATTTACAAAAACTCAAAGGTATCTTAATAAAAAAAGACTCTTTAGAACCTCCTCATAAGGTAAGTATCAATAAAATATTTGAAACACGTGAGATTCTAAATATTTTAAAAGTAGTTAATATTCAAGACTTAAAACTCGAAATTAATATATTAAAAGAACAAATTAAAAATTTACAAAAAGATTTATGTTCATTACAGACAAAAGATCTTGAATTAGAAACAAGAGTAGCATTAATAGAAAACAAACCTTCTTCTTCAAATATTCAATCAGAAGATATTTCTACTAAGCAACAATTTATTTTAACTATTAATCAAATAAATTTTCAAAAATAGTATATTCATATTACTCTTAAAATCAAAGATAACTTTGAATTAAATACTATTGCACTATTGGATAGTGGTGTAGATCAAAATTGTATAAAAGAAGGATTAATTCCCTCTATATATTATGAAAAAACAAAAAAATGACTTCTTAGTGCTAATGGTATGACATTACAAATTAAGTATAAATTATCAAATGCTTACATATGTAATCAAGGACAACTCATTTATTTTAGTATGAGATATAAGTCAAGAAGTTATTTTTGAAACATCTTTCATTACTCAAATTTATCCATTTAAAGCAGATCAAATTGGTGTGCATACAGAAATTATGGGAACGACGATATTATTCAAATTTGTTACCCTTGTTTATAAAAAAGATTTATCTTTATTTCAAAATACTTCAATGACAAGACAAATCAATGTAATTGAATGTAATAATCCGAAATATTGGTACAAATTAGAAAGACTTGAAGTCATTAAACGACTCAATAATGATCAAAGTGAATTGCAAGAAATAAATCAACAACTAGAAGAACTAAACATTAACTTACGCAATCATATTACATCAATAGATTTCAATAAATTTTATCAATTAATGCGCCAACGTCATGATCTAGAAAAAAACCATAGAACACTGGCAAACCAATCTTAGAACACTCAATGCATGCATAGCTAAATATCAAATCATACAGCCTAAACCCATTCAATGCGGAGTAAACTATTTTCAAAAGTTTTCAAAAGAAAAATTTTTACAATATTTCAATTATGAATTTTACCATTTCTAACAACAGCTGGAATTTATTTTCAGTCATCAACTTGAACCAAGATAATAGGAAGGAAAGAAATATTCAAACTTCTTAGCAATATGCCATGACACCTAATACTCAAACCCATCCTCAATATTCAATTCCTATTACGAACCAATTTCAAGCCCTACCTTCTGAAGATTTTCCTCTATTAACCTATGCTCAAGCCTCAAGCAAACCTCCTTCATCCTTTACTCAAACATCTTCTTTCGATCTATCAAAATATTTCACCAAATCAATACGCAATCTATCAAAATATTTCACCAAACCAATACGCAAGCCTGTCGCCTATACTAAATACCAAGAATCTCAATCTCTTCTCGAACTTAATAAATTTGTCAAAGCTACTTTTCTTCCAGATTGCTACCATATTCCAAACTCCCCGTTAAAAACACGATAATTTTATGAACTTATCCTGGTTGATTCAAGATCTGTAGAAATTGAACATATCCCAGACAGAAATACCCTAAATTTTATAGCCTGTTCCAAATGTTGAATCTTCAAAGTTCTTACAGGAAAAGACTGGTCTACTATATATACCACCAAATCGTTTTTTGTTCCATTCAATCCTTCAGGATATCACTATATTGATTATCAAAACGCTTGGTATGAAACATTTCTCTACCGACCATTCAATCATTTCTGGTTCATCAGTTTGATATACGACCTGAAATTACATTTTCATTATGGTTTTATGAATGGTGGACTGCCTATGGTAGTCTTCAAAACATATGGTTAGAGGAAGTCAAAAAATCATTCCAATTTTATTCCAAATTTGTCACAAATTCTCTAGATCTTACAGAAATCCTATTCCACAAGAAATTTGGTATTCCATAAATTTTTTGTTTCTCCTTCAGTATTATGCAATATTATCCACCATCAGCATCATTCTCTCTCGTCAGAGAATACAAAATCAAATAGTGGAAAAAATTTACAGTTAACAAGTTCTGCTCCTTAGACGTTATTCAAGCAAAAATATTGCATACAACACAACAAGTAATTCCAGTAACACCATCAACTCCTTAAAAGAAGCAAGAGCGATCCTCAAAAGATAAAGACAAAGCTACCTCATCGAATGAGCTTGATGAAATCCAATTATTCAAGAAAGAAATCAAATTATTCAAAAAACAAAAACAATTATTATTAATATCCAAAGTCGCCTCATCAGATTCATCCTCATCATCCGTTCATTCAAATTATGATCCATGGGGTGGTCCTTGTGCTCAAGATCCATATAACTATTAAGTAGATTTTCTACTCATAGTGTTATTTCAAAAAAGAAAAAGGTTAATACTAACGTGTTTTGCAGGTTTCACTCATTTCCCACACCACTCAATTTCAAAGCCCCAAAAGGGGATGCCCAAGATCACCAATCAATGATGAAATTTAACGTGTCAACATTATGATGACGCATCCAGCAATCAATTCAAGGATGTCCAGAGTAATCAATTCAAGTGTCCAACCAATATGCAAAATACGCAACAATCACTCAATGCAAAAGCAATGCAGATGCATCCAAAATATCATTATGATTCATGACCCATAGCAAATTCAATAATGATTGATCGTGACTCATCAAAGTGTCAACATCAAAGGCAATGACTCATCAAGACTGACAATAACTCGGCCAGACAAGTAATTATGCAAGACTATGACTCATCATCATGATCTACTCAACATCACTATCAAGACAGCTCATCAGGATAATAATTCAAGAACAGTCCAAAGTCCATTATTACTCAATACTGTTTCACTTTTGACATGGCTCCAGTCTAAGTTCAACACAAAGCATCAATAATTCAAGATTGTCGGTAGACGTTATCAACAAAAGATTACTTTTTATTATCTTTACCGTCCACGTGTAACATTTAATTTCATATTGTATTCTATAAATAGGTACTCCATAGCATTGTATTAGGCATCACTTAAAAATCACCCAATCATGAGAAATCAGCAAGCATCACAAAAAAATCACCTAAGAGCTTACAAGCCTTCCTCAACCACTTCTCGACCTCACTTCTTTTCTCAAATAGCCTTCTCCATCTCCCTTGTACTCCATTACCAAGAGCTTCGATTCAAATCTTATACCAAGTTTTATCAATTCAAATAAAAGTAAGTTTTTATTCATCTGTTTTGTTCATTATTTTCAATTTCATTTTAATTATCATTTCAAAATTATACTTTGCATACCATCAATTTGCTACGCTGCTCCCCTGCTGCATTAATCCCACATCACCAATCAATGATGAAATTCAACGTGTCAACATTATGATGACTCATTCGGCAATCAATTCAAGGATGTCCAGAGTAATCAATTCAAGTGTCCAGCCAATGTGCAAAATGCCCAACAATCACTCAATGCAAAAGCAATGCAAATGCGTCCAAAATACCATTAGCAAATTCAATAATGATTTATCTTGACTCATCAAAGTGTCAACGTCAAAGATAATGACTCATCAAGACAGGCAATGACTCAGCCAGACAGACAATTATGTAAGACTGTGACTCATCATCAGGATCTATTCAACATCACTATCAATACAGCTCATCAGAATAATAATTCAAGAACAGTCCAAAGTCCATTATTACTCAATACTGTTTCACTTTTGACGTGGATCCAGTCCAAGTTCAACACGAAGCATCAATAATTCAAGATTGTCGGCAGATATTATCAACAAAAGAGTCCTTTTTATTATCTTTACCATCCACGTGTAAACATTTAATTCCATATTGTGTTCTATAAATAGGTACTCCATAGCATTGTATTAGGCATCACTTAAAAATCACTTGATCACCAGAAATCAGCAAGCATCACAAAATCACCTAAGAGCTTACAAGCCTTCCCCAACCACTTCTCAACCTCACTCCTTTTCTCAAATAGCCTTCTCCATCTCCCTTGTACTCTATTATCAAGAGCTTCGATTCAAATCTTGTATCAAGTTTTATTAATTCAAATAAAAGTAAGTTTTTATTTATCTGTTTTGTTCATTATTTTCAATTCCGTTTTAATTATCATTTCAAAATTATACTTTGCATACCATCAATTTGCTACTCTGCTCCCCTGCTGCATTAATCCCACATCACCAATCAATGATGAAATTCAACGTGTCAACATTATGATGACTCATCTAGCAATCAATTCAAGGATGTCCGGAGTAATCAATTCAAGTGCCCAGCCAATGTGCAAAATGCCCAGCAGTCACTCAATGCAAAAGCAATGCAAATGCATCCAAAATACCATTATGATTCATGACCCATCAAAGTGCTCCTAGCAAATTCAATTTATCGTGACTCATCAAAGTGTCAACGTCCAAGGCAATGACTCATCAACACAAGCAATGACTCAGCCAGACAAGCAATTATGTAAGACTGTGACTTATCATCAAGATCTATTCAACATCACTATCAAGACAGCTCATCAGGATAATAATTCAAGAACAGTCCAAAGTCCATTATTACTCAATACTGTTTCACTTTTGACGCGGCTCCAGTCCAAGTTCAACACGAAGTATCAATAATTCAAGGTTATCGGCAAACGTTATCAACAAAAGAGTCCTTTTTATTATCTTTACCATCCACGTGTAAACATTTAATTCCATATTGTATTCTATAAATAGATACTCCATAGCATTGTATTAGAAATCATTTAAAAATCACTCGATCACGAGAAATCACCAAGCATCACAAAAAATCACCTAACAGCTTACAAGCCTTCCTCAACCACTTCTCAACCTCACTCCTTTTCTCAAATAGCCTTCTCCATCTCCCTTGTACTCCATTACCAAGAGCTTTGATTCAAATCTTGTATCAAGTTTTATCAATTCAAATAAAAGTAAGTTTTTATTCATCTGTTTTATTCATTATTTTCAATTTCGTTTTAATTATCATTTCAAAATTATACTTTGCATACCATCAATTTGCTATTCTGCTCCCCTGTTGCATTAATCCCACATCACCAATCAATGATGAAATTCAACGTGTCAACATTATGATGACTCATCCAACAATCAATTCAAGGATGTCCAGAGTAATCAATTCAAGTATCCAGCCAATATGCAAAATGCTCAACAATCACTCAATGCAAAAGCAATGCAAATGCATCCAAAATACCATTATGATTCATGACCCATCAAAGTGCTCCTAGCAAATTCAACAATGATTTATCGTGACTCATCAAAGTGTCAACGTCAAAGGTAATGACTCATCAAGATAGGCAATGACTCAGCCAGACAAGCAATTATGTAAGGCTGTGACTCATCGTCAGGATCTATTCAACATCACTCTTAAGACAGCTCATCAGGATAATAATTCAAGAACAATCCAAAGTCCATTATCACTCAATATTGTTTCACTTTTGACGTGACTCGAGTCCAAGTTCAACACAAAGCATCAATAATTCAAGATTATCGGCAGACGTTATCAACAAAAGAGTCCTTTTATTATCTTTACCATCCACGTGCAAACGTTTAATTCTATATTGTATTCTATAAATAGGTACTCCATCGCATTGTATTAGGCATCACTTAAAAATCACTCGATCATGAGAAATTAGCAAGCATCACAAATAATCACCTAAGAGCTTACAAGCCTTCCTCAATCACTTCTCAACCTCACTTGTTTTCTCAAATAGCCTTTTCCATCTCCCTTGTACTTCATTACCAAGAGCTTTGATTCAAATCCTTGTATCAAGTTTTATCAATTCAAATAAAAGTAAGTTTTTATTCATTTGTTTTGTTCATTATTTCCAATTTCGTTTTAATTATCATTTCAAAATTATACTTTGCATACCATCAATTTGCTACTCCGCTCCCCTGCTGCATTAATCCCACATCTAGGCCCTCACTATTACCCGCCTAGGTCGATCCTCTTTGCCCGATTGGTATCAGAGCCAAGTTTGTCTATTTAGTTAGTGTCTAGCCGTTGCTAGCGTTGGTCAGCTATTAGTCAGCCGTGAGTTAGGTGGTCCTGGTGGGGTGGTCCCAGTGGTCTCGGTAGAATGTACATGACTCCTAACTAAATGTTCAAACGTAACTCAGATGGCCTCTTGGTTCAGAGATTGTCTTAGCTTAGGTAGGAGTAAGAACTCAAATGTCGTTAAAAGTAAGGAAGTCAGTTGTCAAATTGATTTTTCTAATTGGAAAATTCCTAAACAAATAATAGAAGAGCCAATAGCTGAAGCTACTTCTTCCATAGGAACACCAACCTACTCAACTATGCAAACCCCCATCGCTTTCTTCAATTAATGTTATTTCAAAGCCCTTTGAAATTAATAAATATTATTTACGATAAAACTTCAATTCAATAGAGAATAAAGCCAAAAGAGAATGGCCCTTTCACACTTTGATTTAAATGCACAATCATTCATTATACAAGAATGGTATTTATTTATGGAAAGATATAAAGTAAATGTCCCTTTCTTTAATTGATGGGCTACATTTGCCTCTGATCATAACATTTCAGACCCATTCTATGCTAAAGAAATAAATACTAATATTAATTTTGCTAAAAAATGGACACTCAAAAATGGTTAAATAATTACTTCTTTTACTTCTCCATTAGAAGAAATTATATTAACTACTCCTGAAGGTAATATTCCAGCAATTCCATTCAAAATAGGTAGAAATGATATAGAAAATGGTCAAGTAATTTTAAGTGATATTAAAAAAGTATATCAATAAAATAATTATACAAATCAAGTGTTACATACGGTGTCTCAACAAGTCAATATGGTCTCCACTCAAATTGAAGCAATTGTTAAAAAATAAGAAATTAATTCATTAACGGAAAAATTAGAAAATCTAGATATTAACGATACTAAAAAGAACAAGCCAAACTTCTTAAATGATATTACAAAACCCCTATTCAAAATAAGACGCTCAAATAAATTAGAACTACCAGATACTAGTACTCCTTTAAGATTAAAAATCGATGAAAAATTAAAAGAAGCAGAAACTTCAACTAACAATACAGTTAATATTTTACAAAAAGATTTATCTCAATCAGATGGTGATTTATAGAATATTAATAAAATATATAAAAAAGAACTTCCATATTATTCCAAGCAAACTCCTCCAGATCTTCATCTTGGAAGTGCTAGAACAATAACTACTGAAAATTTTACTGGTGATTCGATATATGAATGGAATATTTATGGTCGTAGTGACCATGAAATATTTGTAACACTCTAAAGAATGTTAATTGCTTATACAAGTTACTCAACTAAACGTGCAATAGATTTACAAGCTTTTGATTTATTAACCTTTGGATTCACTTGTATACTCAAAAATTAGTGGGAGAATTATATTCAAGAGGATGAACGTAATAAAATTAGAAATCATACAAATTCTCAAGGTCAACCTGACAATATAGAAACATTAATTTATACAATTGTTACTAATTTTCTTAGAAGGCCTAAAGATATTAATGCTGTAATAGATATTCTTTTAATAAATCTAAGATATCCAACTCTCGAAGATTACAATTGGTATAAAGATACATTTTTAACATACCTATTAAAAAGAGAAGATTGGCGTCAACCTTACTGGAAAGAAAAATTTGTTTCAGGATTACCATATTTATTTTCTAAAAGAATATTCAATAAATTAAGCGAAGTCATCGGTAAAGGTCCAATTCCATTCGAACAAATTACGTTTGGTCGGTTATTAAGTTTTATTAAAAAAAGAAGAAATTTCATTATGCAATGAATTAAAATTACAAGCAAGATATTCAACGGATAAAGCCGCTAAATGAAAAGAATTAGATTCTTTTTGTGAAGCATTTTGCCTTCTAAAGTTAGAAGCTCTATCTGTCAAAAAAAGTAGAAAAACTCAAATTAGTAAGAAGAAATAATATAATACAAGAAATCCAAATTACAAAAAATTAAGTCCTAAAAAGACTACTTCAAAAAAGAAATCGATAATACAAACACTTGTTATAAATGTGGCAAACCAGGTCATTATGTAAAAAATTGTACAGTCAAAAAGAAACTAAATAAAATATATGTAGAACATCCAGATATTCAAGATAAATTAATTTCATTATTTGAACTCAAAGATACGCCTAGTCAAACGGAAAATTCATCGTCCTCTTCTGATTACGAAGATAATAATATCAATGAATTAAAAAGTGATTCAAGTGAATATTCATCAAGTAATAAGTCCTCAAGAATATGCTGTAAGTGTATTAATGTCATAACTACTAATAATAGTAAAAAAGAATTTTTATTATATTTAATTGATCAAATTCAAGATATAGAATTAAGAAAAGAGCATTTATAAAAATTCAAAGGTATCTTAATAAAAGAAGACTCTTTAGAACCTTCTCATAAGGTAAGTATAAATAAAATATTTGAAACACATGAGATTTCAAATATTTTAAAAGTAGTTAATATTCAAGACTTAAAACTCAAAATTAATATATTAAAAGAACAAATTAAAAATTTACAAAAAGGTTTATGTTCATTATAGACAAAAGATCTTAAATTAGAAATAAGATTAGCATTAATAGAAAACAAACCTTCTTCTTCAAATATTCAATCAGAAGATATTTCTACCAATCAACAATTTGTTTCAACTATTAATCAAATAAATTTTCAAAAATGGTATATTCATATTACTCTTAAAATCAAAGATAGCTTTGAATTAAATACTATTGCACTATTGGATAGTGGTGCAGATCATAATTATATAAAAGAAGGATTAATTTCCTCTACATATTATGAAAAAACAAAAGAATGACTTCATAGCGCTAATAGTATGACATTACAAATTAAGTATAAATTATCAAATGCTTACATATGCAATCAAGGATATTGTTTCAAAAACTCATTTATTTTAGTACGAGATATAAGTCAAGAAGTTATTCTTAGAACGTCTTTCATTACGGAAATTTATCTATTTAAAGTAAATCAAATTGGTGTGCATACAGAAATTATGGGAACGATAATATTATTCAAATTTGTTACTCCTATTTATCAAAAAGATTTATCTTTATTATAAAATACTTCAATAAGAAGTCAAATCAGTGTAGTTGAATGTAATAATCTGAAATATTGGTACAAATTAGAAAGACTTGAAGTCATTAAACGACTCAATAATGAGCCAAGAGAATTGCAAGAAATAAATCAGCAACTAGAAGAACTAAACATTAACTTACGCAATCATATTACATCAATAGATTTCAATAAATTTTATCAATTAGTGTGTCAACATCATGATCTAGAAAAAACCATAGAATACTGGAAAACCAATCTTAGAACACTCAATGCATGCATAGCTAAATATCAAATCATATAGCCTGAACCGATTCAATGCGGAGTAAACTATTTTCAAAAGTTTTCAAAAGAAAAATTTTTACAATATTTCAACTATGAATTTCACCATTTCTGACAACAACTGTAATTTATTTTCAGTCATCAACATGAACCAAGAAAATAGGAAGGAAAGAAAGATTCAAACTTCTCAGTATGGCATGACACCTAATTCTCAAACCCATCCTCAATATTCAATTCCTATTATGAACCAATTCCAAACCCTACCTTCTAAAGATTTTCCTCCATTAATCTATGCTCAAGCCTCAAGCAAACCTCCTTCATCCTCTACTCAAACATCTTCTTTCGATCTATCCAAATATTTCACCAAACTGATATGCAATCCTGTCGCCTATACTAAATTCCAAGAACCTCAATCTCTTCTCGAACTCAATAAATTTGTCAAAGCTACTTTTCTTCCAGATTGCTACCATATTCCAGACTCCTTGTTAAAAACACGACAATTTTATGAACTTATCCTTATTGATTCAAAATCTGTAGAAATTGAACATATTCTAAACAAAAATACTCCAAATTTTATAGCCTATTCCAAATGTCGAATTCTCAAAGTTCTTGTAGGAAAAGATTGGTCTACTACATATACCACCAAATCCTTTTCTGTTCCATTCAATTCTTTAGGATATCACTATATTGATTATCAAAATGCTTGGTATGAAACATTTCTCTACCGACCATTCAATCATTCCTGGTTCATCAGCTTTGATACACGACCTGAAATTACATTTCCATTATGGTTTTATGAATGGTGGACTGTCTATGGTAGTCTTCAAAACATATGGCCAGAGGAAGTCAAAACAGTATTCCAATTTTATTTCAAATTTGTCACAAATTCTCCAGATCTCACAGAAATCCTATTCCATGAGAAATTTGGTATTCCATGGATTTTTTGATAGTCCTTCAGTATTATGCAATATTATCTACCACCAGCATCATTCTCTCTCGTCAGAGAATACAAAATCAAATAGTGGGAAAAATTTGCGGTTAACAAGTTCTGCTCCTTAGACGTTGTTCAAGCAAAAATGTTGTATACAACACAGCAAGTGATTCCAATAACACCATCAACTCTCCAAAAGAAGTAAGAGTGATCCTCAAAAGATAAAGGCAAAGCTACCTCATCGAATGAGCTTGATAAACTCCAGTTACTCAAGAAAGAAATTAAATTACTCAAAAAACAAAAACAATTATTATTAATATCCAAGGCCGCCTCATCAGATTCATCATCATCCTCCGTTCATTCAAATTATGATCCATGGGGTGGTCTTTGTGCTCAAGATCCATATAACTATTAAGTAGATTTTCTACTCATAGTGTTATTAAAAAAAAAAGGTTATCACTAACGTGTTTTGCAGGTTTCACTCATTTCCCACACCACTCAATCTCAAAGCCTCATAAGGGGATACCCAAGATCACCAATCAATGATGAAATTCAACGTGTCAACATTATGATGACACATCCAGCAATCAATTCAAGGATGTCCAGAGTAATCAATTCAAGTGTCCAGCCAATGTGCAAAATGCCCAACAATCACTCAATGCAAAAGCAATGCAAATGCATCCAAAATACCATTATGATTCATGACCCATCAAAGTGCTCCTCGACCTAGGTGGGGAATAGTGAGGGCCTAGATGTGGGATTGATGCAGCAGGAGAACGGAGTAGCAAATTAATGGTATGCCAAGTATAATTTTGAAATGATAATTAAAACGAAATTGGAAATAATGAACAAAATAGATGAATAAAAATTTACTTTTATTTGAATTGACAAAACTTGATACAAGGATTTGAATCGAAGCTCTTGGTAATGGAGTACAAGGGAGATAGAGAAGGCTATTTGAGAAAAGGAGTGAGGTTGAGAAGTGGTTGAGGAAGGCTTGTAAGCTCTTAGGTGATTTTTTGTAATGCTTGCTGATTTCTCGTGATCGAGTGATTTTTAAGTGATGCCTAATACAATGCTATGGAGTACCTATTTATAGAATATAATATGGAATTAAATGTCTACACGTGGATGGTAAAGATAATAAAAAGGAATCTTTTGTTGATAACGTCTGCCGACAATCTTGAATTATTGATGCTCTGTGTTGAACTTGGACTGGAGCCATGTCAAAAGTGAAACAGTATTGAGTAATAATGGACTTTGGATTGTTCTTGAATTATTATTCTGATAAGCTGTCATGATAGTGACGTTGAATAGATCCTGACGATGAGTCATAGTCTTGCATAATTGCCTGTCTGGCTAAGTTATTGCCTGTCTTGATGAGTCATTGCCTTTGATGTTGACACTTTGATGAGTCACGATAAATCATTATTGAATTTGCTAGGAGCACTTTGATGGGTCATGAATCATAATGGTATTTTGGACGCATTTGCATTGCTTTTGCATTGAGTGATTGTCTAGCATTTTGCACATTGGCTGGACACTTGAATTGATTACTCTGGACGTCCTTGAATTGATTGCTGGATGAGTAATCATAATGTTGACATGTTGAATTTCATCATTGATTGGTGATCTTGGGCATCCCCTCCCGGGGCTTTGAGACTGAGTGGCGTGGGAAATGATGGAAACCTGTAAAAAACGTTAATAATACAACTTTTTTTTTTGAATAACATGATGAGTAGAAAATCTACTCATTAGTCATAGGGATCTTGAGCACAGAGACATAATTTGACTGAATGGAGGATGAGGTTGAATATGTTTTATAGTAGACTTTGGCTAGCAGCGAAAACGGGAGTTATTATCTGGTAGAAATTTGCAGTGTAACCCATTTTGTGTTTGAATAAGGCAGGAAGCGTCAATTTGTAAAGAATGTCTTAAAGGTATTAAAACTTGAGTGTTGGTTTGATCAAAAGGGCAGATGTGGACATCTGGGAAGATTTTGGAAACCAATTGGAAGATATGAAGCTCAAAAGCTATCCAATATTCGAACGGCTGGTGAAACCATCGGAAAGTTTGAATATACCCAGTGGGCATAATGATGAGTACTGGATGATTGTTGACATCTTGAACAAGTGCTTGATAGGCCTTGACAATTTTGAGATATTGGTAGAAAGATATTTCGGCAAAATTGTGCCATTCTTGATAATCAATGAAGATTGCTTGTTCATAGTATCTTGGCCCATAGAATGATGTAAAGTAGAGCTCATGGTCATGAAGATAGAATAGGAGAGGCTCATGTGGATAATTTATCAGTTGTATGTAATTGTAGTCATTGAGTACTTGTAAGCTTTTGCCTTTGTCATTGTTGTCGCTCATTTTGATTCCTATAGCAATAAGATTTTATCATTCTTTCTTTGCAGAAGTCTGGAAGAGAATTGTTTTGTTTTTGAGTAATTGGAATTCATCAAGCTCATTGAATGAGGTAGCTTTGCTTTTATTTCTGGAGGTGATGATGTGATCCTTGTAAAAATTCTCTTATTAAAAAATCTGGTAAAGAATTATCTTTGCCTTGAATAAATTCAATATCAAAATCAAATGCAGATGAAATAGCTTGCCAATGAGCAAATATTTGTTTAGAAACAATGTTTTGAATATCCTTTAGAAAAATTTCTGTTGCAGATTTGCAATCGATACCAAGAAGAAATTTTTTTTTGAATAAATCATCTTGAAATTTTGAAAGTCATAAAACGATTGACAAAATTTCCTTTTTAATTGTTGAATAATTTTTTTGGGTTTCGTTCCAAATGCCCAAATGATATTGGATGATTTGTTCAATAGGATCAGAGGCGAGTCTTTTTTGTTTAAGTATACCACCGTAACCCATTTCTGATGCATCGGTTTGAGCTATCATGAATGCATTTGGGTGCGGTATTCTGAGACATGGTAAGGCTTTGACCTTTTGTTTGAGTATTCGGACAATATTGGTATGTTCTTCAGACTAAGGAGGAGAATTTTTTCGTAATCGTTTATATAGAGGTTCACAGAACTTTCTTAGATTTGGAAAAAAGTCAGAAACATAATTAAGACAACCTAAAAATCATTGTAATTGAGTTTTATCTTTAATTTCATCGAAAAATTTATCCGCAAATTCAATTGTTCTAGCAATTGGGCGTATAGTGCCTTGGTAGATATCATGTCCTAAAAACCTAATTTTGGTTTGCAATAATTTCATTTAGGCACAGATACAACTAATCCATTTTTCTTGATAACATGTAAAAAGGTATGAAGATGTTTAAAGTGTTAGCCAATACTATTTGAATAGACAAGGGCATCATCTATATAAACTATTGTGAAATGAGTGCAAGGATGGAAAATATCATTCATAATGTTTTGAAATTCTGAAGGTGCATTCTTTAATCCAAACGGCGTAACATTCCACTCATAATGTCCGAATGGAACTGTAAATGCTGTCTTTTACCGATCTTCTTCTGTAATTTGAATTTGCCAAAAACCACTTTTCATATCGAATTTTGAGAATATTTTTGTATCATATAAGCGATTGAGTAGATCACGTTTATTAGTGATTGGATATCTGATCCATTGTAATACTTTATTTAATGGTTTATAATTAATAACTAAACGAGGGACGCGTCACTCTTTTTTTGCTTGATTATTAACATAAAATGTTGCACAGCTCCAAGAAGATTTAGATGGTCTAATTAATCCCTTTTTTAATAATGTTTCTATTTCTTTTTTACAAAATTCAAGGAGTTCTTTATTCATTTGAATAGGTCTAGCTCTAGTTGGAATATTTTTTTCTGAGAAATCTTTTTCATAAGGAGGTGATATTATATGTTTTTTCCTTTTCCAAAACACATTGGTAACATCAGAACATACTTCTTTCTTAAACAATTCGTATAATTCACGTATTTTCGTTTGGATAGAGGGTTGTAGCAACCTTTCTTCAATTTTTTTATAAACAATTTCGTTCTGTAAAAATTGAATATGTTTTTTCTTTTCATGAAGAAGATTAATTTGCATTAATATTGAAGAATTTTATAATAAAATTAAATCTTTTGATAAACAGGGGTAACAAATTTGAATAATATTGTTGCTCCCATAATTTCCGTATGCACACCAATTTGATCTACTTTAAATGGATAAATTTGAGTAATGAAAGGAGTTCCAAGAATAACTTCTTGACTTATATCTCATACTAAAATAAATGAGTTTTTGAAACAATATCCCTGATTGCATATGTAAGCATTTGACAATTTATACTTAATTTGTAATGCCATACTATTAGCGCTATGAAGTTGTTCTTTTGTTTTTTCATAATATATAAAGGGAATTAATCCTTCTTTTATACAATTTTAATCTGCACCACTATCCAATAGTGCAATAGTATTTTATTCAAAGCTATCTTTGATTTTAAGAGTAATATGAATATACCATTTTTGAAAATTTATTTGATTAATAGTTGAAACAAATTCTTAATTAGTAGAAATATCTTCTGATTGAATATTTGAAGAAGAAGGTTTATTTTCTATTAATGTTAATCTTATTTCTAATTCAAGATCTTGTGTCTGTAATGAACACAAATCTTTTTGTAAATTTTTAATTTGTTCTTTCAATATATTAATTTCGAGTTTTAAGTCTTGAATATTAACTACTTTTAAAATATTTAGAATCTCACGTGTTTCAAATATTTTATTGATACTTACCTTATGAGGAGGTTCTAAAGAATTTTTTTTTATTAAGATACCCTTTGAGTTTTTGTAAATACTCTTTTCTTAATTTTGTATCTTGAATTTGATCAATTAAATCTAATAAAAATTCTTTTTCACTATTATTAGTAGTTATGACATTAATACACTTATAACATATTCTTGAGGACTCATTACTTGATGAATATTTATTTGAATCACTTTCTAATTCATTGATATTATTGTCTTCATAATCAGAGGAGGTCAATGAATTTTCTGATTGACTAGGCGTATCTTTGAGTTCAAATAATGAAATTAATTTATCTTGAATATCTGGATATTCTGCATATATTTCATCTAGTTTCTTTTCGACTTTACAATTTTTTGCATAATGACTTGGTTTGCCACATTTATAGAAGTATTTGAATTATTGATTTTCTTTTTTGTAGTAGTCTTTTTAGGACTTAATTTTTTGTAATTTGAATTCTTGTATTATATTGTTTCTTCTTAGCAATTTGAGTTTTTCTTCATTTTTTTACAGATTGAGCTTTTAACTTTGGAAGGCAAAATACTTCACAAAAAGAACCTAATTCTTTTCATTTAGCGGCTTTATTTGTTGAATATCTCGCTTGTAATTTTAATTCATTGCATAATGAAATTCCTTCTTTTTTAATAAAATTTAATAATTGACCAAACGTAATTTATTCGAATAGAATTGGACCTTTACCGATGACTTCACTTAATTTATTGAATATTCTTTGAGAAAATAAAGATGGTAATCCTAAAATAAATTTTTCTTTCCAATAAGGTTGACGACAATCTTCTCTTTTTAATAGGTATGTTAAAAATGTATCTTTTATACCAATTGTGATCTTCGAGAGTTGGACATCTTAGATTTGTTAAAAGAATATCTGTTGCAGCATTAATGTCTTTAGGACTTCTAGGAAAATTAGTAACAATTGTATAAATTAATGTTTCTATATTGTTAGGTTGACCTTGAGAATTTGTATGATTTTTGATTTTATTACGTTCACCTCTTGAATATAATTCTCCCACCAATTTTTGAGTATACCACTGAATCCAAAGGTTAATAAATCAAAAGCTTGTAAATCTGTTGCACGGTATAAGCAATTAACATTCTTTGGAATGTTACAAGTATTTCGTGGTCACCACGAACATCAATATTCCATTAATATATTGAATCGCCAGCAAAATGTTCAGTAATTATTGTTCTAATACTTTCAAGATGAAGATCTAGAGGAGTTTGCTTGGAATAATATGAAAGTTCCTTTTTATATATTTTATTAATATTTTGAAAATCATCATCCAATTGAGATAAATCTTTTTCTAAAATATTAACTGTATTGTTAGTTGAAGTTTCTGCTTCTTTTAATTTTTCATTGATTTTTAATATTAAAGGAGTACTAGTATCTGGTAGTTTTAATTTATTTGAGCATCTTATTTTAAATAGGAGTTTTGCAATATCATCTAAGAAGTTTGACTTATTCTTTTTAGTATCGTTAATACCTAGATTTTCTAATTTTTCAGTTAATAAATCAATTTCTTGTTTTGAAACAATTGCTTCAATTTAAGTAGAGACCATATTGACTTATTGAGATACTGTATGTAATACTTGATTTGTATAATTATTTTGATGGTATACCTTTTTAATATCACTTAAAAGTACTTGACCATTTTCTGGATTATTTCTACCTATTTTGAATGGAATTGCCGGAATATTATCTTCAAGAGTAGTTAATATAATTTCTTCTAATGGAGGAGTAAAAGAGGTAATTATTTAACCATTTTTGAGCGTTCATTTTTTAGCAAAATTAATATTAGTATTTATTTCTTTGACATGGAATGCATCTGAAAGATTATGATCAGAGGCAAATATAGCCCACCAATTAAAGAAAGGGACATTTAATTTATGTCTTTCCATAAATGAATACCACTCTTGTCTGATATGTGATTGTGCATTTAAATCAAAGTGTGAAAAGAACCATTCTTTTTTGGCTTTATTCTCCATTGAACTGAAATTTTATCGTAAATAATCTTTATTGATTTCAAAGCGCCTTGAAATAACATTAATTGAAGAAAACGATGGGGGTTTACATAGTTGAGTAAGTTAGTGAATCTATGGAAGAAGTAGCTTCATCTGTTGGCTCTTCTATTATTTGTTTAGAAATGTTCCAATTAGAAAAATCAATTTGACAACTGACTTTCTTGCTGTTAACCACATTCGAGTTCTTACTACTACCTAAACTAAGACGATCTCTGAACCAAGAGGCCATCTAAGTTACGTTTGAACACTTAGCTAGGAGCCATGAACATTCTAACGGGACCACTGAGACTACTCACCGGGACCACCTAACACACGGCTGACCAACGGACTTACCGGGGCTGACCAACGGCCAGACACCAACTAAATACACAAACTTGGCTCCGATACCAATCGGGCAAAGAGGATCGACCTAGGGGGGCAATAGTGAGGGCCAAGATGTATACATATCTATATATGTATACATATATATACATATGCATACATATATATGTGTATATATATATATATACATACATATATATATATATATATATATATATA